>NNCF01126512.1:1213945-1261604 GCA_002313205.1 Laupala kohalensis
ATATATATATATATATATATATATATATATATATATATATATATATATATATTTCACTTTGAGGGTAAAATTATCTCATTAATGCATGTTGAAATTACAAAGATTGTGGCTAAGGGAAAATTTACCTGCCAGCATCGATTAAAGTATCAGATTTTCATTGAAGTATCAAAATTATTTTATTCTTAATTACAAACGTCAGCAAACAATAGTGAGGTTAGAAATTAGCTTCACTTCAAAATGACGCAGTCATCGTCAAAGATTGCTATGAATGTCATACAAAGAAATTAATAACTAATTCTTTAAAATGTACTGAAAATGTCAAAGAAAATGTCATACAAAAAAAATAATAACTAATTCTTTAAAATGTACTGAGAATATAATAATTTTTGAAGACATTTCGATGTTTTTGAGGTTTTGCAGCTGTTAATACGGTGATATCTTGTAGTTAAATCATGTCTGTTTCAATCGAAAATCCACTTAATCGCCATTTTCTTGTGCACTTTTTCAACATAAACTTGTTTTTCAGAATAAGATAAGTATCTCAAGAATAAGATAAGTAAAGATGTAATATATGGACTTTTATACAGAAAACAAATTGACCCATATACGCAAGACATATTTTGCATAGTCGAATATTCTGCACATATGAACGTACGGCACACATTCACTGTCACTCCTACGTCAAAGAAAATTTACAATTATCCAGTGCAATGAAAAATCTTGTATCTAAAGAAGCTCTGTTGTCTTTTTCTAATCCCTGTGGTACCCTGGTCTATCCCCATCCTGTCCACTCCCGGGTTTTTTCTCCGCTTTTCCTTCGGGTAGAGGTGGATTTACATATTGTCTCAGTAGACTGAAACCTAGAAGAGGTAAGTTATCTTAACTACTGTTTTTATTAATCTGAAAATTTGAATGATCTTTAATAGTAACGATTCATCAAAAATATTTTCGAATTAATTCCAAGATTTGATAATACTACGAAGGCTTAAACATCTATTCTTTTCCATTATTTCGAAAATATATTAGTTGATATTCTGTAGATACTGCAACACAGCTAACTAGTTTTGCTCTTAGTTTAGGTAGACGTCATGATTTCCCTCGCCTTTCAATATTCAATGTTATGATTTTGCCTTGGGACAGTGAAAAGTTAAAACCCCTGCGCTTTAGAGACTTCTATAAGAATTGATGGGATGGTTTCTAGCTTGCTTCCGGAGAGTGAATTAGCTTATTGTCCTCCATGTAGTAGTAATTAGCTTATTGTCCATAATTGCTTTATGACAGTATATATTATTATATATGATGACTATTCATGAACGTTTGTGAGGGACAAGATATATCGTATGCCACGATAAAAGAATATTTCGCATTAAAAAATTGAAACATGAGTAAGAAATCATGAAAACGAATTGAGAGCGCGTGGTAAGTTAATTGCCCTACTCACATCGTTGTTGCCATAGGTAGGGGTGATGGGTCCGTCACTCGCTTCCCATTTGTTCGCTATTCGGATCGTTTCCGCTGTCTTCTGCTGGATGGACTTGGTGTCGTCCAGAAGTGTCAATTCGTAAAATTCCTGAATATCTGGAAATAAACAAATAAACATTAATAATATCAAATAATAATAATATTAACACTGAAAATAATTACAGTGGGATGGACTAAATTTTAAATTATCTTTTGACTTCTTCGATATCGAAACACCTCTACAATTTAATTAGGTTTCGAATGTATATTTGTCTACGTTTTGTTAATTCCATAAATGACCTCTAGATTTAATAAATTTATTTTTTAATTTTGTGATCTTGATATAACGGATCCTTGGATTATCGTTTACCTATTTTAATAATTTTAACAACCGAATAAGTAGGCAGATTTTTTACTAAAACGCGACGTTTCGATAGCTGATTTCTGTTTTGATATATTTTATGAGTTCATTTCCTATGACACCTAATGATGACTTAAAGCACACAACGAAACGTCGTGTGTGTCAATAAAAATTTAATTAACTTACAATCAATATGATAGAAGACAAGAATAAAGTCAACATCGTATTTTCAAGTGAAACATATTTGACTGCAAAGTGTGTTCACAAAATCATAATTCAACTATCTAAGACCTCTCGCCTTACTGTTCAAAATAGTAAATCACGAACCATCTTACAGATGAAACAGATCAACCCGTAAAAAACGGCAGGTATGTTTAATATAATAACAACAAAAACAGAAAACAGTTGCATCAATTGAAATTAATTGTTATTTAGCATATACCGTTTTCGGAACTATTTTTCACAAATACGTATGAAATATGACTAAATACAAACAAAATCCGAAAGCACTATTAAATATTATACTCAATAAGAAGTATACACATTTAATCTTTAAATCTACATCATAGAAATGAATTTCTTCAAGTTAAAGAAGTTGGGGAGAGTCCGCAAAATTATGAACGAACAATGCCGCAATTTAACTAAAATTGATAAATAATCATTAAAACATCAAAACACCCGCAGAGTCCGTTCATTAGCGCATTCAATGGATGTAAAATTAAAGTTCCCAAAGCTTTATAATTGGTTTCTGGTAATTAACATATTTTCCTTCGTGTAAAACCACAAACATTGTTGTATGGCACCAAATGGATCCATTAAAACCCAGTGAAGCGGAGAGTTATCCAAAACGCAGAATCGTTGGAGCTGAAATATTAATACAGGTGGGAGTATGAATAACCCACAGAACACAATAATAAATGTCAGTATTAAAACAGTATATTAAACATTTGAATAAAGACATACAATAATATTGTTTTCTTTCTTTACTTTTCTCGTGGGATTACAATTAAAGCTCCCACACAACAACATAATTAAAATCTATATGAAATTGAACTTTCGAGAACAGAAAAAATGTTAAATAGAAATACATATTGATCATAATGATGTTTCACGTCTGCTTTTCTGATTATAAATAGTAAAGAAAAACGATCTGAGTTTTTACCAGTTTTAATCTTGACTCAAATTAATAAAATAAAATACACACATAATAATTTCGTCAATCAATTCGGATTCTAAACATATAGATGTAACACTATAACAATTTCGTATCCAATTCAAAACTATCACATGTGTATTTTAATTTACTAATTTGAATCAAAATTTAAACTGTTTGCTAAAATATTAAGGTCGTTTTCCTTTACTATTTAGAGACACAGTTATTTCAATTGAAACTAATTATTTTGAGTAATAAATAATAATAATTTTGGAAAAAATAAATTTGAAATGAAACAAATCAGTGGAAACTGAGTGTTTCCACTGATGTGTGCAGAATTCTGTAATTTTCAATTCTTCCTCAACATCCCAATTGTTTAGACAACATTTATGGTGATCTTTCCAGATTACAAACTTGTCACATAGGAACGTGAATCTGATGTAACGAAAATTATTACTATCATTTTGTTGTTTCAGGATTCGTAAACTTCACAATACGTTTTGTGCTAGAAGTGATTATTTTCCACTGCCTTATCCTGAGTGAATATATTGAACAAATCGCATAATAATGACAAAAAAGACATTCTCGAAACAATTGTGGTCTCTAATTTCTCCAAAAAAAAGAAGTTCATTCATTGTACGAAATAACCTCTCTCTAGCTGGAATTATCCCGTTATCTGACAGTTGTGCACACAATCGCGAGCAGGACAATGTCAGGTTTCGTACCCATAAAAAATGCTTCACATCCGTAATAGGGGTAGGTTGAATATTTAATTGTATCTTGTAATTTAATTTTTTTACTGTATATATTTTGTACTCACATGAAATTGACTATATGTTTTTCGGTCAGTTTTGTATATTAATTTCTTATTTTTGTCACAGCTTTGTAGAAGCAAGGATGATTAAGATTTATCGTTGCAATGTATTCGTGATTAAATATGGAGACTTCTCTGAGTGCCGACCACCATACATTTTGTCTTCATTGTTCGTTAATGAAATGGACAGCATCTAAATGACCACGTCATAAGATGCCCTACACGGAATTGTTAAAACAGCTTTGCGTAGACATGAAGTAACTTCGTTTGAATGTCCATTACAACCAGAGGCAGGTTGTTTAGAAAACCTCAGATTTCAAAAACAGTTTCCCAGTATCAACAAAGTACAAACATTAACTTGTTACTAAAAACATGGAGTATTTACTTTACCACTCCAATATATTAGATAAAGTCAGCGGAACTATAAATTCCCCAAATGCAAATGTCAAAAAATTCGTAAAATTTTCTCTTGATTTAGGTATTGAACTCAATATATCCATATCAATGTCCTCCAATTATATCCACCCACGTACCCAATTCTATGTTCACTTCTGAAACTAAGGCCAGTGAAGTCATGAGAATCATCAGCTCATTAAGAAACAAATTTTCAACAGGCATAATTGCATTCTTTAGGCATTTGTGGACTTCCACATCAATGGCTAACATCTTATTTAAAAGATAGATATCAACAGGTACAAATATCCTATACTAAAAATAAAATACTTAAACGTTGTCTTCCAGAAACAAAGCCACTTACTTGCGGAGTACCCCAAGGTTCAATTCTCGATCCTATACTCTTTTTATAATAATAATAATACTTTTATTGTCAAAAAAGAGTACAGACTGCGTATGACCACGTGGAGGACATTAAACTAATTTACTCTCTGGAAGAAAGCAAGGGACCATCCCATCAACGGCCCTAAGGCAGAGGCGGATTCAAAAATTTCAGAAAAAGTTCCTAGATAAGATAAAAAGTTAGCTGCAAGTTAAAATACATATATAATGTCAATATGTTTGTATTTTAACGCAAATATGTTTGTAATTTTACATGTACAAGTTATTATCGAACTATAGATTATTCTGAGTATAGTGTTTAAAAATCATAAGAGTTGAAAAAACACTAAATTCACGATTTATTGTTACAATAAACACGCCCCTAGACAAAGCCTAGAGAACCTGTATAAGAAATCCGCCTCTACCCGAAGGAAAAACGGAGAAAAACCCGGGCCAGGATGGGGCTACAGAATTAATGTACACAACCGTGCCAAAGTTGAGTACACATAAAACTAAATTAATATGAGCCAAAAGACAACACAATCATGCAAGAAAATAGTTTTTGAAATTGTTATAAGTTGTTTAAAAAGTACTACAGCAATGGCGTGATAAAGCACAAGACGAATTTAACTTTTGATAAAATCAATAAATTATTTTATAGTGTAGAAGCACTGGTGCACGAGGTAGCTTTTAACCGCGGATTTGAAGATATTCAATTTCATAATATCTTTTATATTCTTGGGCAGAGAATTATATAGAACGATTCCCGAATGANACACTCTAGGGCGATGAATATTATTCCTATTGCGAGTATTGTGTTCGTGAACGAGACTGTTTCGTATAAAGCAAGGGTGGTGCTTCAGTAATTCGGTCTTAACAAACAAGACCGTTTCATAAATATATGTAAACGATATGTCATCATCCACATCAAATTGCAAAATGGATCTTTTTGCTGATGACACTAATTTACATGTAAACACGCCAACTCTCAAAAAGTTTTGTCTAACCCCTCGGCTTCGTTCCATGCAAATCGTCTCATTGTAAGCACTGACGAAAAAGTGTCTATGACATTTCACAATAGTATCACAAAATCTTTACACCTGATTTCTCTTTCTTTAAACGGAACACAATTAAAAACTGTTACGGATACAAAATTCTTAGATCTCCATATTCAAGACAACCTCAAATGGAATTGTCACGTTGACAATCTTTATTCCCAATGAAGCAAATTGTGTTACGCATTACGAATCTTAGTTAATGCAGTTAGTCCACGTATTTCCCGTTGCATATATTTTGCAAACGTTTACTCCCATTTACGTTACGGCATTACCTTCTGGGGGAAATCCGGTCAGAGCATTCAAACGAAGAGAATAGTTCGGATAATTTTGTAAATCTCACCCCCGAAACTCTTGTAAACCTTTATTTATGGAATTAAATATCTTAACACTTCCCTGCATTTATATTTATGAATCGGTCGTGTTTGTTAAGACCGAATTACTGAAGTGCAACCTTGCTTCATGCGAAACAGTCTCGTTCAGGAACACAATACTCGCAATAGTAATAATATTCATCGCTTTAGATTGTCAACAACTCTTTGCTAAAAAGGACCATATCATTCGCGAATCGTTCTATATAATTCCCTGCCCAAAAATATAAAAGATATTATGAAATTGAATCTCTTCATATCCGCGGTTAAAAGCTACCTCGTGCACCAGAGCTTCTACAATGTAAAAGAATTTATTGATTTTAATAAACGTTAAATCCGTCTTTTACTTTATCACGCCATTGCTGTAGTACTTTTTAAATAATTTATAACAATTTCAAAAACTATTTTCTTGCACGATTATGGTGTCTTATGGCTCATATTAATTTAGTTTATATGTACTCAACTTTGGCACGGTTGTGTACATTAATTCTGTAGCCCCATCCTGGCTCAGGGTTTGCTCCGGTTTTCCTTTGTGTAGAAGCGGATTTCTTATACAGGTTCGCTAGACTTTGTCTAGGGGCGTGTTTATCGTAGCAATAAATCGTGAATTTAGCTTTATTTCAATTCTTATGATTTTTAAACACTATACTCAGAATAATCTATAGTTCGGTATTAATTTGTACATGTAAAATACAAATTATTATCGAACTAAATTTTTTTGTGGTAAATTACAAACCTATTGACATTCTATTGGTATTATAACTCGTAGCTAACTTTTTATCTTATCTAGAAATATTTGCTGAAATTTTTGAATCCGCCTCTGCCTTAGGGCCCTTGATCGAAATTGATGGGATGGTCCCTTGCTTTCTTCCGGAGAGTAAATTAGTTTATTGTCCTCCACTTGGTCATATTCAGTTTGTACTGCTTTTTTGACAATAAATTTATTATTATTATTGTTATTATTATTACCCCGGAAAACCATATTTTTAAATTTATTGTAAAAAAAACTGCTTATAATCATTCTTTTAAGTTAGCTAGGGACCAATCCATCGAATGCGATCAAAGACCTAAGGTAGAGACTGATTTATCATTTCTGCCCGCCCTGAAGATAAGAATAGAAAAAGTGTGCTACATGATATAGTGTCAATAGAATACCAACATATTTGTATGTAATAAAATGCAAAAAATATTTTACAAATACGTAGTATTATAAAAAAAATTTAAGTGTTCGGAAAATATTACCTATAAATAGAAACTCTTACAAGAACCGTAAATCCGAGAATCTATTACAATAGTATAATGAGAGTGCCGCCTAAAGCCTAGATACTATACATAAAAACCGGAGGAAGATCCGGATCAGGATGTGTTGCATTTCACAAATACAGAGGAGAAAACTGTGTACGAGTACTTACTTTAAGAATACCGAAAAACGTTTTTCTCTTCGCAGAATAATGCTGACATTTGACTCCCTTTTGTCTCTCCTCCCATCACCGTCCCCCACTCCCCAGCCTCTGGGAGGAAGAGACAGTGTGACAATGAGTAAGACCCGGGAAAGTGAGCAGCAAGTTCGTCAATGTTTCAGTGTTGCCTGCGGAGGTTCTGGCGCCGCGCCGCGTCGCCCACACAACCGCGGCTGCAGCAGACAACGCAGCTGTTAAATGGAGCGGATACGCGGAGACATAGTGCCTCCAAGACGCATTGCCTCAACCAGTGACTCCGACTCGGAAGTCGAGATAGTACGACACGCTGATGATAGCAGCGAGGACAATGTCAGCCATGATGAATATTCGGTAAAGGGAAACCGATTATATCTCTCTATAACTCACACCACAGTTTTTACAACAGCTGATACATAATTCCAAAGGAAGCATTAATTAATTGTGAACCACAATTTCACTCCTTCCAAAGAGTCATTTCTATTTTTTATCCTCTATTGTATATACCATCAATACTAACTAGTAATTATTGATAATTAAATCTACTGATGGTCTCTGGTTCTTTCAAAATCCGTTCGCGATAACTGGGATGTTTTTTGTAATTATTTGGAAATATTTCATTTGGTCACGCTAATGTCATATTTGCGTCGTGGTTTGGTATGATGCAATTGATCAAACTGATGATTGTGAAGACAATAGTCAAAAATCTGCAGCTGTATTGCTAGTTTTTGTATCTCGAATGGAAAAAAATCCATTTCCACATTGTTGGGGAGTAAGTTAAAATAACATAAATTTTCATTTAGTTTGTTGAGTTCTCAGCAATTTCATGAATGATGTTACAGACACTATGTTCTTTAAGAACTTCTGAATAATAATACAGTAAAATAATAAACTTACAGGATTACATATAAAAGAATAGATGAATTGGTCCGTGGGAAAAAAAACCTTTTTTTTCTTAATTTGTGCGAGAGAAGTTTAGGAAATGTTTATATGAGAAATGTGATAGTAATCCAAGTTGTACTATTTATAATTTCTCTCGTAATAATTGGCCAATAAAACTACAATTCTTAATTTTCCTCTAATTAAGCTGAATACTTATTATATTTCCATATTTCATCATTAATTATTTTCAATAACGTGACCTATTTTTTTCCGACAAACACCTGATTTTGTTTGTACTTGTGCAGAGATATGTTGTACAATAAAAACATAAAGAGTTCGTCTAATTAAGTCACAAAATTACTGAATATAATTTGCTTATTATTCTTTACATGGTGAACATAGGCCAATAAAGAATTGTTGATTTATTTATCAATTCGTAAGGACATGTATTTTACATTTCTTCATGAATTTCCGGGTTCCGTAATACATAAGACATGTGAAAGTGTCAGAGCCAAAGAACAAAGGGACGTGGTATCCGTATCTGAGAAGAGAAAAGGAATAAGAAATATAAGAGCGAGGGTCGGCGAACGAGATGGGAGTGGCAGCCGTGGCGAAAGCCAGCGAGTGTTCTAGTGCCATATTCCTTCCGGACGTCCCCGTTGTCGTAAAGCAGGTTGGGGATGCATCACGTCGGAGGCCGGCGCAAAGTAACGAGGATGCACCTGAGAAAGGCGGAGCGACCCCCGAGGCATGAGGAGACTCCGGGGAGACACAGCGTCTCCCTTTCAGAGAGCGAAGAGCGCGAGAAGAAAAAGCGTCGAGGACAAAAGCCAACGCAGGCGCGGAAGTGCGAATACGCGTCAATGCGTACACACACGCGTTGCTACCACATTCGCTCCACTTCACATGTTTTATTTCCTGTCCGCTTGACATCCCTTCTCGCTCCGACTTTCAACTTTTTTACTCTAATGCGCTCCGGCTTTCCAACGGGTGGAGAATTTGATTGGCCGACGCGCAGAAATATTATCCACAGATCTCACTCGGTTGTGAGGAAGTTACCCGGGATTGACATTATTCACTCACACGCGCCTTTTCATAAATGCTGAGGTTCCTGTCTTCCATGAATACTCTTCTCTCAAATGTGACTGGCTCACACCTCATTCAATAGCGACATTTCCGTCTCTGACGAGGAAACAACATTTCAAATGCACGACTTATTTTTACTGTAACATCGTCGTAATACAACTAGTCAGATCCAGCACACGAAATTCAAGGGTCATTTTTCATTACTTCTTTTATACTTACCATTTTAAATTGAACACAAATCATTATAGGAAATATATCACTGAAAAGAAGTTGTACGATAGTTTCACTTTCTGAACTCAAAACAAAACATCAACAATAAACCCACGAATTATTTGATCCACCATTAGAAAAAATAGTTCCTTAAAATCCAAGAATATCTGCCGAATGACCCACAAAAAATTAATGACTTATTAAATTTAATTAAAATTTAATTAAGCCGTCTACAGAAAATAACGTGCATTTGCTTAATCAGAGGAGGTCTCGAATTAACCCCGTCTCTCGTCGGATTTCCATGGAGCGATTCCGGTTCATTTCAAGTGCTAATGACGGAGACTTCTGTGTCTGTAATCATCTCAACATCGCCGTACAGAAACTATCAGTGGCTGGAGTTCATATCCTCTTTAAGGGTGGTTATCCTCGAGTGGTGATGGCCCTGGCATAAACGACGCCCAGCGCAGTGCAGTTTGGCGCTGTTATTCACCCAGTCTCGCATCTCGTTGACAAATGGAGCCGCACAGGGTGCTCCCATCACACAGTCATTGTGTTCCGACTTGGCACGAGGAACGTTGAAAATAGGATAATTTGGAGCGCCTAAGGAGCGTAGACATAGAAGGCCTTCGTCGCTGGATGTTAGGCCGCTAGATAAATGAAAAGTTACGATTTATTAACAATATTTTCCGAATAATCTATAGTTTATAATACTACATATTGTGAAATAACATTTTTTGTGTTTTATTGAAAACAAATTTGATGGTATTCTCTCCAAATTATGACACATACCGAACTACTTTTATTCTTATCTCAGCAGTGTGCTGAAAATTTAAATCCGCTTCTGCCTCAGGACCCTGCTTTTTTGACATTAATTTATTACAAGTAACCTCATTAAATTATGAAATTTACTCTACGGAAACATGCATGGGACATAAAGATCCAAATTTCCAAAGAAAAAGCGGACAAAAGCGTAGGTGGGGATGGGATTTCACCGTCGTGTTGATAAAATATTACTGCTATGAAGCATTAAAAAAATTCAAACCTTGCATCACACAATTTTGCAAGTACTATAGCAATCTAGTGATGTATTTTAAATATTTTGCAAACATATTAAACAAATCGATTCCTGAGTTATATAAATGGAAAAATAATTATTATTTTATTGTTTTTTATACGGGTTACAAACAGTTATAAATTTTAAAATAAACATCAATATATTTAAAATATCCTAGATTCTTGACTCTGAATATACAACAAGCGAATACTTATTAGATATAATGACAATTTTCATATTACCAAAAAACTACTGAAACAACATTTTCAGCACCTTTTAGTGCTCAACGGTATATGATCTTTAAAATTTCGGAACTTTTTATTTTTGGTGGATGCAAACTCATTCATGCAATTACTTATTATTTTACATTTGGTATAGCCCATTCAACCGAGAATTTGTTTTATTTTCATATTATATAACAGGGTTTAATAATATGAATTTACAAATCTTTCACCCAATGCTAAATATACAAATTTATTTTCTCATATCTGAACTCCACATGCAAAGCAATGTGTCATTTCCCCATGATTATAGCGTGAAACTCTCCAGAAATCTGTTTTATGGCTATTATTTACTTTGTCATTATCACCCCGAAAATAGTACATTCCATATAATAAATTACAACTAGATTTCGAAAAGAAAATTAAACGGTGGCTAACCGGTTCATGTGAGATAATGGAAAACGGGTGAATGTGATAAAGCGTTTTGGGAGAAACTATTTTAATTTTGGTTAGAATTGTTTTATTGGACAATCCCAGGAATTTATCATTCAAATATCGTAATTTAACATCCTTGATTCTATGCCAGAGTATGCATAATATAAAATAACCCTACGTATTTCTAAATGGGACTATAATAAGCTCAATTAAGTTTAATAATAACGAAAATTCTCAGTGACTAAAGTATTAATACAGGGTATGTTCAAGTTTTGTGTATTCGAAGACTGCAGAATTCAAGAAAACTGTAGAGTAGTTAATAACTCTTCTTTCTTTTGAATTTTCATAAATGTGTCTCTTTCAATGACACACATTAGTTTCTAATAATACATTTTTGTCGATGTAACATATTTAGTGGCATATTTTACAAATTTATTTATATGAAATATTTGCGTTCAATAAATATTTCATGCGTGGAATTGTTTTATCAACGTTTGGTTATCTATTTTGATTTTGTAATGTTTTCACTGGAAATTTGTTTTATGGGTTGGTTTTATTCTGTCTAAATATAGCTATTGCATTCGCAATACAAATTTTAGATTTTATCTCTACTTTTTCGTGCTATTGTATTTTGTATTGGTGATGCCTTTACTTTTTGCTTTGCTTTGCTTTGCTTTGTTATTTTAACGTATTTACCTGAAAGTATTTGAANGCTTTGTTATTTTAACGTATTTACCTGAAAGTATTTGAATTGCCACCAGTAGAGAGACCATTTGTAACGGCTTTTGTATGTTATCTTTTCTGTCACACATGCAATATACAAATAATTTTAATTTATAAAACCCTAAATTGAGAAAGAAATAACTGTTAGTGGAAGCAGGAGCGATTTACCAATAAAAACATTATATACATTTCTTTTTTCAATACCACTAAATATCTAAGAGGAAGCTTGGTGTAAATTATTTGTGAATTATGTCATAAAAGTTTCTAACCCATTCCATCCTATTTATGAATGATAAGACTTATTTTATTGAGAAGAGAAAGTTATACTTGTGGTTTAAATGGTATGACATCAAAACAACCACAAAGTAAGACACCACCGTCCTGTGAATATGAAAGTCATCACTCAGCAAAGTTTGCCGAAACTTTCTGCACCTTCTGAGCACTCATCTACGTCTCATTCCCTTAACTCCATTGTATCAACCCCAAGTTCCATTTACTTCATTCTAATAATGTCTTTGTTTACTCACAACTTCGAACGCCGTTAATGTGAAGATTCAATTACACAACTGCATACCGATTAGTGGAGTCAGCGATAAATCTTACAGTATTTCCATAGTTGTTATCGACCTTACACATCGTTTTCAGTTAACTCAATGATGAAGAGCAAATCATAATCCAGTTACAGTCTGATTAAAGGCAAGTGAAATACTGCTCTTGCAAATCTGCTTTAGTCAATAGAATTAAGTCAATTTACGAAAAATGCAAGGTTGTAAAATCAGAAGAAATGTACTCTGCGTGAAAATATCGTTATTTGTCATATAATTGCGGATGAAGGAATTAATATTTTTTCTTGTTCTTTCCTACCTTTGTTTTACTTTCTTTCACAGTAGTTTGAATCAAGAAATAAAACATACAGGGAAGGACAGGGGTATATCCACTTCATCTTATGAGCCGGAAAAAGAAAATTCGCCAAAACAATAAATCCAAGTTCTCAAAGGTATTTTTACGTAGATTAAGGTTACCTACTGTTAAAAAACATACTTCATAAATGTGAGAAAATAATTAAGTTATTGATTACAATGTCGGCGAATGTTAATCCGCATTATAGTTGATAACTATCGGGGATATAAAAGAAAACAAGGGATCTAACAAGAAAAAAACTACTGCAAATAGAACGACGCAAGACATTCGAAGTGAACTTGACAAGTAATCACAAACATGAAAATTGAAGAAGAGAAAAAGGAGACGAAAAGGAAATAAATTGCGAATGGTCGGTGAATACGATAGAAGGCAGTCAAACAAACTGGACTAACAATACGTCAAATTCTACAGAATAACGTAAACTCAAGAAAGATCTTTTCTTTTTATGTATGTATTACACGATTTTTTGACTCGTTTCTTCCCAAGTAGGACAACCTATAATATGATGGAAACTTTTTCACGTCACAAGGTACAAGAATAACAAGAAACAAACAAACAGATATTTCTTTCACAAGATAAGCTAATAAGTATTTCTTTTTCGCTCTGCGAGGGTTCTGCACCTGGCTTTTTCAGTGCAGGAGGATCTCTCTAGGGTGGAGAAAACTTTTATTTGCTTGTCCGAATCAAATGACACTCGGAGCAAGAAGTAGGAAAGAGGTATAAATACAGAAAAAAACATATCGGAATCATTATTTAGTTATTTTACGTTCATTTTACTCGAAATACATAGTTTGTTCAATATATTTTTATCCTAATGTGATACATCAATCCCTTAGTTCATTAAATAATGAAGTATAACCTTCTCTGACACAATATTTTATTTTCTCTACTTGTCATAATATTTACCAAAATTTTAGATTATTATATTGAATTATTGAATATAATTCATTAATACATCTAAAGTTATACATTTATCTAAAATTATAGATCTATATTTTAAACACTTTTATTACATGAATACATCTAAATTTATATGTTCTACAAATCTTAACATATTACCTATACATTACATTTAATTACTTGGTATAATAGAAATATCATCTCATGTCTCCCTTTTGTGTGGTAGTATTACTTGGAAAATAAAAACTATCTACGATTTTTAAAAAGTATTAAAAAGAAATATCCATTATTTTAATGCCGTGGTTTAGGTAGATGTTTTGGTAAGTGTCTGTTCTGACAAATAAATTAATCATCGGACTAGAATTGGTGCATGTGGAATGCTCCTGTGATAGTGAAAAGACAAAGGCATCGTGAGATAATGCGATATGTCTCGAGACAGGATGGCTTCATTCTCTCCTATCGCATATTTTTCATCAACACAAAGCGGTGGCGTAAATCTCGTAGCACGCAAAAAATTCTTTCCTTCCCGCTTCCCTCGACCGTGAAAAGAGAAGCGCGCGCATCTTTAGGGAGCGCGAATAATTTCTCTCCTCCAAAGAGGCTGAGGAGCGATTTAAATATCTCAAAGAAAATGCGGGCCAAAGAGATGCTCAGAGAATTACCAAAGGCAATCTCACGCCTGCAGTGTATCGCATTAATTAAGGAGATAGCGGTATTGGAATTTCATTTGTTGAATAATGAAGGCGAAGTTGTTGATTCAGGGTCGCAAGAGAGTGACAGGAAGGTCCGGTTCAGGAGATGAGTGGAGTGAAGCGTCTTGAGTAATGAAGGTGGTAATACAGAGATGTTAGAAGAAAGGCCAACATCGTCTACAGAAGAGACGCAGAGTTTTGTTGTTTTCGCCAGGGCAGGGGGATTAAGCGAGGGACACAAGGATGGCTGAAAGGAGAGCAGAATTATGTGCAAAGGATGTAGGGATGTAGGAGGGAAAACGTTTTCTTTGCCGGCCGGCGCCAAACTTCCTTCAAACTTACCATCCTTCGCGGTCCTAATTTGGAAGTTTACAATCCCATAGGGCAAACAGCGACAAAAACAGGCGTGTAACAAAAAGATCGCTTGGGATGGAATGATGTGTTGGATGGATGGAAGCGGGATCACAAGCAACGAAGAGGCGTAAAATTTCAAAACGGGTCAAAGCGTGGTGTGGCAGCTGCTGAAAATTGTTTCTCGCTCGTTTCTTCCGACGAGAGGAGGTTGGAGTTTACGAGCAAGGTTCAATGACACAAGTACTGAGTGCTCCTTATTTGTATGGTTAAACTACAGAGATGAAAATGTGTAGTAACACAAAACTTTCAACATGATCTAGTACAGATGTAAGTACTCAAAAAATGTAGGCAATCAATGTTCTTTTCCGTTGATCAAACCATTCTCACGTATACCAGAAAATTATGAAGTTATATAACTTTTAGAAGGGAAACAAAATGATACATAAAAATCATAAATTTTTAACCATTAAAATAATATCTGATGCATCCAATGAACAAATATTATTTTCCATGCACAAGCGCAGAAGATGAGTATTTTAAGTAAATAATCAAATGTAAGGTGAAGAAAGCACATAAAAAAGTATTAATGTATTTGCTATAATTGAAGAATACCCATATTGGTACACTATTCGTATAAAGCTTACTATAATGTAAAACTATGAAAAAACCAAATATTTTAAATGCCAGTTTTCTTGGCAAAGCTTTTCAAAAGAGCACCGTGCGATCAAAGAGCGTTTCATTGGTTTGTCCACATTTACATGTAAATCACCGCAGTATAATAACGAAATATTAAACTACTGAGAAATGATATATACTTCAAAGAATGATCTTACTGTCTCTATTGCACTCGGAAATCACATAAACAAGTTTAAATTTTCACTCATTTGAAATATGAAACCGTCCCATCCACTATCAAGGGATTTTAACATTTTCTTAGACTCTTATCATAGTTGAACGCCAATTATCAGTACGCAATGCTATTTGTCTCCCATGAAAAGTCTATACCGCGCAAACTACATAGAATGGACACTTCCGGAATTTCTTATCATGATCCCTTCCATCGTAATACATAAGTGACTCAATGTAAATATTTTTTTTTCCATTGTAGTGTTCGTAAATGGGAAATGCAGCGTGTTATTGAAGCTTATCTACATGGAGCGATATGAGGTAGGAGTTGGGTGGATGGGTATTGTTAGCTGGGTTTACCAACAACTTGGGCCACGTGGAGGGGTTAGTAGAAGTGGTTAATAATAGTTATTGATACTAGCAATAGATGGATAGTTGAAGGAGGGTTCGATTTCCGTGGTCACAGTTATATGAACTGTGATATTCACGTGAAAAGCTACAAATATTTCTGGCCCCACTGGGAATTGAACCCTGGGATGACTTGGTGAATAACAAGAACGGTATCACCTGAGCAACAGAGGGGCAGGTGAGTTCTTGAACCATAAAAATATTGATTCACTAAACAAATTCGAAATATAAGAGGTTCTAACATATATACACCTTCGGGGACACCGTTTCAAACACCGGTCGGTGTAAGTGAGATTAACCCTGCATTCGGGGAGCTACTTCAGCGCTCAAAGCGTTCGACACTCACGGCTTCATTCCAAAACGAACGATCGTGTGATCAGAAGTACACAAACATAGCGGCATTCGTAGAAAATTGGTGTATTGGTCATAGAACGGCGATGGCTTGCGTGTTTCGAGAATGTTTGGGGCAAACTTCGGCATTCAGCAGCTATAAGGAATTAGTTATGTTTAGTGAAAGTATCTGCGTCCGAAGAGCTTAGACAGTACCCATCAACTAATGTGGAAGAGGTTATGTCAAGGTGGACTGACAGCCACGTATTGAATGGAATCGAATTCTTATTGTGATTTAACACTCGAGAATGCATACACACAGTCGCATTCATATTTGAAATCAATATTACAATAATTTGCATGTATAAGTTTAATGTTTAAAGACGTTTGCTCGCATACCAAATATTTTTCAAGTCTCGTTGGCATATTCCTTTATAATTTAAAAAAGGAGAAGGGGCATTGTAAAAATTTGATGCACAACGTTTTTCCGGTAACTACTGTGACAAAGTTAATGAATTGTTGATAATATTTCTATTACTAATGTTATATTGGCAGAAATTACTGTTTAAGGTGGACACCACTTTTCATTTCTTATCTCATAAATTAGTCATTCTATTTTATTTACTCACGTCCTATTCCAAGCTCACAAGCAAGAAGTACCATGAAATAATATTGAGACTCCACTTATTGTATTGTCAACTCTCAAGCAACAAGAATGTGAAATAATATTAAGACTCCCACCTACAGTCTATTGAAAATAAAATTTATACATATTCCACAGATACTTTCACATGAAGTTAACTATTTTTGTCCTTATTATAGGATACATTTGCTTTGGGATGTAGAAATGTTAAAGTTGCCACTGCCTCAGAGTCCTTGACTGGAATTAAAGTGATATCTGGCTTCTGTAGACTGAATTCGTTTATTATACTTCATGCAGTAATATGCAGTTGATAACTGCTTTTTTAACAAATTATTTTAAGCAATTGAATGGTTCATGCGCAGATACAATATAAAGTTATCAGCAAACTCTTGTATTCAGATTTTTAAAAGGTCTTCTAGTAGTTGTTCTAGCAAAATGATAAGAAAGAATGAACAACAAAAATATAAAAAAACAAGTGGGATTTTACTAAAAAAAACCGACGAGAAATGTTGACCCGGAATGAAATCTCATTCCACAGCGGACTCTGTTTGTTTACATAGTTTCCTTTAGATAACTCAGAGGAGCCATTTTTAATATTCTCATCATAAACAAATATTTTGCTTGTGTATTAATTAGTCATCATGCCTTATTTACCTTTTCAATGATAAACAGACTCGGATCTAAATCCATTGTGATAAAGATTATTTCAAAGTAAAGAATGCTGGACATCAGTGTACATCATGGCATGCCTTGAACATATAAGAGCTAATGCATACTGATGACTCTTTTTCCTAATCAGAATCATTTTTAATAAAACTAACAACTACAGTGCTGGTATTATGCTTAGATCCATATCCATAAGGTCTGTCAGTCAATAAAATATTATTTTTAAAATTGTCAAACCTCTGATCTTCTCACTTCAAAAACTATTATACATTATTGTATAAAAGACCTTTAGTTATTAATTTGTCTTGTATTTCCCTTTTTCTATAGAGGTTTAACTATGAAGTTTCTTAATGAACTCAGAAAAATACCATCATAGAAGAGGTGACCTTTAACTTCACATGTAGCTAGCAGACACTTATAAACCATCGAATGACCTAAATATTCAAGCATTTGCTATTACTGAGACTAAGAATTTTTAAATAAACATCATCCACAATAACATTTTGCAATGAAATGGGAAAACATAGTCCAGTTCACTTGTAAATATAGAAGTAACTTTTACATTTATTGGCAGGTATATAAGAAAATAAATATCAGGTAGCAGGTTTAGATAAAGTGACCTCTTTTGAACTTCCACGTTGATGAATTAAAAAATACAGAATTTATCATTTACTTGTCTGATATGCTGCATACAGAATTGGAACAGTAATGAATTAATTCATGACACTTGTGAGTTAGTTAAATATTTAAGCATTAATCATTTACTTTCTGCAAGATTGATCTGCTTTAATTTTTTTCGTAAAGTTTAATAATGTAATTGACTGTCCTGCTGTATAAAAAGAGTTGGACATTTATTATCCTCTTTGTTCACATAGAAGTTATAATTGTTTTTCAAAATAATATTAATGAAATATGTGGCTTAAAGATTTATTTATTTACATATAAATTAATGTAAGTTTATATTCTTGATTTTACATGAATCATGAGAGTTTATGAGTCAACTAAATGTAACACGGGATATTAATCATGTTTATAATAACAAAGGAAATAAAAATATCAAGATGAATTTCTAAAATAAGAAATTATAAAAATTAGTTAAGAAGATGCTCTTGCGAACTGTCAGTGGAGGTTGCCATCTTGTTGGCGTTGCTATGGTAACTTTACAAAGCGTTCGAGCGTTATAAGCGTCTCGCGCCCTTGCTCGCCAGTGTGAGCGAAATAAGCGTTGGTGATGACGTAGCCTGAGCGCCAGCTGTGACGTCACGACAGCGTTCTGAGCGCTGTGAGCGTCCAAATCGAACGACTTAAGCGTGCTGAAAGCGAGCTCCCCGAACGCAACCTAAGTGGGTTGTGTAAAATTAGTGTAGTCCTACCTCCTATATCTTTCATCATAGTCATGAATCCATTCATCGACCATTTCACTCCCGTGTCTCAAGTACACCCTGAACTAAGTTCGCAATAGGGATTATCGGCCATGGAACACTGCCACGTGAGGTCCCCCCATAATCAAGCTGAATGAAATGATATTCATTCTACTACAATTAATTCATTATATAATTAATTAAATAAATATTTAAAAACTTACGCCCTTTTATAGACTAATATTATTTATATTTACTGTGAAAAGCTCACTACGTTTCGACTTGGATTTAATGTTTATGGGGTTGTAATTTCGACTGCTGTTATGTTTATTGTTATAATGTTTTATTACTTGATCACCTGACGACGACTTAAATACAGGTTAAAACGTAGTGAGCTCTTCCCAGAAAATATAAATATTATTCGTCCATAAAAGGTCGTAAGTTTTTAATTATTTATTTAATGAAATGATATTAAATATCGAACAGTCGTATCTGCCTGGCAAGCATAATGGGTTTTCAAACTAAGTTTGGAAATTAATTATAGAAAGCCTAATTCATTTTATTTCTAATAAAAAGAGAATATAAGTAGTGTATACACGTGAGTGTATGATGAAATGGACTAATCACGTGCCCGGGGCACCACGAACATTCATTCCTTATATCCTCCAACAAAGCGTTGAACCTGAAAATCTCGTAACAACCTTTCGTGTTTGATAACGGACCGCTCCATTCCCAACACTAAGCACATCTCGAAACAATTATTTATTTCTCCTGCTCCCTTTTTGCGAAGAGAGGAACCGTATTCTTTTCCTTTCTGCAGCTCTCTTTCCCAAGTGAAGAAAAAAAAGAAGCAACACTGACTGCAAAAGGCGTAAGCTGCTCAAACTTGCATCATTTGTCACTGTTGAGTTGCCCCGGAGGAGCAGTACATCACTGTACGACCAAGAAGCGAAAAAGTTGGGCGGTGATGCGTGTCTTGTTAACCGCGCAAGGTCGGCGACGGGAACGTATGGCCTGTTTAGACGCGCGGTGAAGGAAGCCAAGATAGTGTCAGAAATGAGGACGCTCATTCAATACGAGAGAACTGGGTGGGATACGTCGTAAAATGTCTATGATTCTATCCCGTAAAGCGAGTATATTGATTTAAGAAAGAAACTTTGCTAAAATATACTGGGAATATTGATTCAAAAAATACTCGGACTATTTTTGTACTGTTAAATATTTTATTGTTCAATCAGAAGATTGTTTTCTGTAGTAGAAAATTAAACTTTTAAAATATTTAATGTACTTTACCACACATATTTAGAGAGACAACCCACGATCATCGCATGTAAATTTTATATTTGTTCTTTATGAGGAAGGTTTCAAATTGAATGTTGCAAAATGATTAGTAAAAGAACTGAATGAAACTAGGATACTGACATAATAATGATGGGCATAATACATATCCAACAAACCTTTATCTCAGTTAAATACAGTATATTCTTCACGTAAATAAAAAATTGTTATAAAAAGAAATTTTCTCATTAGATGTTTTAGACAACGAATAGTAGATTAAGCAAAGTGTATTTTACGTCATTACCTTTCCTTTGCTACATGTATACACGTTTGTTTGCTATATATAAATCTGTATAAATAACTTTTAAAATTCCTGTGACTCGTAATATTATTAAGTTAAAATTTTCTTATTTATTGTCTGATGGATTGTTGATTCGTAAATAAACGGTTCCAAATATATTTATAAAAATAATATTTATATTTTACTTCTATTCTGATAGCAACAAATTTTGCCAATTTTTATAAGGAAGTAGGAGTACTTTTGTCGAAGGATCCGGGTGTCTGAGGACTCTGGAATACAGTCGACCATTCTCATTCCATTTCCTTTCCTAACCCTTCCTTTTCATTTCCTTCGCGAACAGAGGCCCGTGGAAGGGTCTCAGCTGTCAAGGCGACAAAAGTACAGCGCGCTCGAGACCTTGGAACGCTCTGCGCATTAGCAAAATATTGGATTGCAGCCCTGGGTAATAGAAGCAACGTCGTAAGCTTCTGCTGGGAGATCCATCACCTCCACGGGGACAGCGACGAAGACAGGGACGGTGTCTGGGGATACCGGGTTCGACTGAGTACCATCCCTTGTGGTGTCCACCGGGGGTGAGGAAGATTATACAGGAGCGGTGGAAACGAGATCGCATTCGTTATTCAACGCAGCAAGAATGAGATAAATGATTCTGCGCGTTACTGGATCCTCATTGCACCACTTGACATTGGTTTTAGATTTTGCAGTGTATTACGGATACTGTAATCACTTAATTTTCTTAATCCACTATTTTCTATTCATTTTCCTCTTATTGCAATCAAACGTAGTCAAAGCGTGGATTTGTCAGAATGCATTACGTCTTGTTCACTTCGATTCATCATAGTCATGTTTTTCAAATACATTACTTTCATTACATTATAATTCAATAGCTCAAATTTTTCCTTTGACTAAAATTTTGTAAGGATTTCTCGTATCAATAATATCTTGCGTCATACACTTCTATAAATTCACACATTTCTCTTCCACTAACTGTAAATTCCTAAACTTTCTGTTATGTCGATACTTTTCCTTTGTCACATGTACATACGTCTGTTCGCTACGTATTTAATCTGTATAAACAACTTTTAAAATTCTTGTGCCCCGTAATTATGTCTTTAAGTTTATTCGTTGGCTAGAACCATTTCTTATTGGTCGACCCAAACAATACACTTTTATACACTCCGTCTTCCGTACTAATTCATATTTCCCCATAGTAATAGTTTTCGATCGAGAATTACCCTATCATTACGCTTTTTTATATTTATCTCCAAATTTTGGCTATTATGAACGCAAAGATAGAAATGTTTTACATTGGGATGGTCATGGATTATCAATACATACGTAATATACGAAGGAAAATAATAGTCTTGTAATGTCATTTTAGATTTTTAATATATTTAACGTTACTTTCCCGAGAAGCTACACATCACATGAACCAAACGATCTACACTTCATCTACACAAAAACTTTGATTTAGCTGTTTCTCTACGAAAATAAAATGAAAACGAAAATTCAATGGATGATTTAGAATTAAGCACCCTGATACCCCGTACATCGCTAAGTCAAATTCAATAGGACAGTCAACCTACAGATGATGGATAATCAAACCAACAGATTCAGAAGGAGTTTATAAAATTCCAACAAACATACGTACCGGAAGAGAGTATATTGCGAAATATTAAGGGTAGTATACAATAGACAGGGAGAGGATATTGGCCCCGGGTATTGGCAAGGAAAGAGGCAGCTAAAGGCAGCTGGCACAGGCGTCTCAACACTTCAACTCCGGCAATGTCCCGACTCGCTGGTCGTGTAAACCGAGACGTTAGACGCGCGACATCTAAGCCGCCGTTAAGTGCTCGTATTACAGGTTCGCGCCACGCCGTGACGGCGCGTGCTGGTCTTCCAGTGGAGTGTGCAGGAGTGAGAACAACAACATGGCGAATAGCGAAGGAGAGAGGAAAAGATGAAGAAGGAGAGAGAAGTACATGGGTTATCGCCATGGACTTAAGCAGCGGAACCCCTCACGGATGACCTTTTCCACGCGTAGAGGAGTGTCTCACAAAAGCAGTGCTTTGTCCAGCTTCATGAAGAAAATGAACCAAGTAAAGAGCTATATTGTATGAGAGTGTGTCCGCGTTTCTAATTACAGAATAAGGGAGCGTTTTGTCGTCACAAAGTAACTTCTTTTTATGAGCAGGAAGTTGGTTTTCGCATGAAATTAAAAACGTTTTGTAAAGAAGGCATTCAGAAAAGTATTGCATGCATCTGTGTTGGACAACCAACTACTTATAGTTCGCATTTATTTTCTCAAATAGCATGTCATTATGTTCATAAATAATAAAAATGATCTTACGTCATTAGGGTAGACGTGGTTTGAACTAACAAAAATATTACACAGGTCAAAAAACATTCTCAAACCTTTCATTTGGGTTTCAACGTGCATTGTAGGGTGAATTAAGGTAAGTGAACTATATCGTAAATTAAGTAATTTTGCCGAGTCATTTAGTTCTTGAAAAACAAAATTAAGAGAAAGCCTTTAATTAGAACTCACCTAGAGTTGGACGAAGTTCCTAGCGTGCCCGAATTAAAAGTAATATTAATATTTTCTTGTAAAAATATATTGAATCTTGGAAATTTATCACGTCTTCATTTGCAAATACACTAACATTTTTACAAACAAAACTTTATTTTCGATCTATTGCCAATGTACTTTTTGCTATCGGTTAATATGGAATATTACACCACAATTAAACAACACAGAAGTATTTAACTCACTGCCCAATAATAGTTTTGTAAATTAACTACATTCAGAAACAAGGGTTTATAACGAGAAATGTATAAATTCTCGAAATTGCTGATAAAGATTTACAAAATGGATATTTTTTATAAATCCTAGCCCTGACCTGCAATACAAACCTTACCTAGAAAATACCAATTGGAATGTCCCACCATCATATAAAAACAAAAATTCTAAATAATTGTTTTTGCAGAACAGTGACAAAAATATGAAAGAGGTTAAGTGAAATAATTAAGTTTTCTACTTTCATTGCGAGTTTTAACTTCTGTTTAGAACTTATAAACAAAATTCCGGCAATTGTATTTTTCTGGAAAAGAGAAGAATACTTTGACGGGAATTTAAGTGTTTCAAAGCTTTGAGAGAAGATCGCAGGGGCACAAGTAGCTATCAAATTATAAAACAAACAAGAAATGGGAGGAGCTCTCAGTTCCTTTGAGACGTATTGAAATTCCTCTTCTCCTGATGAGAAGAAGAAGCTTCACCCGAGAGGTTTTCTTTTCTAGAAGCGAAAAAAAGAAACGTGAAATAGTGGAAATACGATTGACAAAAAGTTACGGCAAGGGAAGATGGCCAGATCGAAGACAACGAAATAAGAAGGCATAGCGTGCACGGAAAGCAATCACCAAGGAAGTGTAGGTGTATACGGAATCGGACACGATCTTCTTCTTGAGGAGGGTTACTGCCTCGTATCGTTCTCACACGAATCCTTCGATTTTCGACGAACTCCCATTCTGCAGTACTCCTTCCTGAATCATGACTTGTGTGAATCTCTGCACTTATTAAGAAATGTTTAAACTATTTCTCTCCCACTTAACTTTATCTATTAAACTCGTCCTTTCCAGATTATTCATGTCAGCTATCGTAAAATATATAAACGACTTGGAGTACACTACACTTCTTTCCGAAAAAAACAGGGATTTGACAATAGTATACGAGAAAACACCGAGATAAGCGGAGTCAAAATAGGAAAATAAAATAAATCAATACATCAATGAGGCATATCAAAATTTAGTGAGGGTGATCTTCATTGGGAATTGTGTAGACTTGTTCAAGAATAAAACAAGAACATTCCTATCAGAGGAGGATTATTAGCATGGGTTTAAAATTGCTCATTTCACGAATGAAAAGACAAGAGAGGACTTTTCGAGTTGATTTGAGCGCTGGATCTCCCACTTCGTTTCCAATTTGCTCCATCGCCTCGTGCCTAATTACAACGGAGTCTTGAAAAGATGGAATCCATTCCGCACGTCAGTTGCAGAAGCTTCCCGCGTCGGGGCCAGCCGTCATAACGAGACATTCGTAGCCGCTCAAGAGGAGCAGACGAGAAGAACCTGATCCAGGGTTCTTTGTCAACAATCCGGCAGCGAGCGTAACGACGCAGAGGTGTAACTGAAATAAGCTTCGTTTGATAGGTCGACAAACAGTCTATTAGCTCTGTATCATGAGGACGAGTCGGGCAAATGAAGGAGAGTCACACAGATCGAAGGCTGGAAGAGAGAGGGATGGGGAATGAGTTGAGTCGTCACCATTAAAACGTTCTCGGGTGAACTTGTTAACGCGAGGAGTAGCGTAACACGTTCCGGACCACCTATAAAAGTAGACGATGCCCTCCAACCCAACAAGCACGAGTTACCTGGTAACAATCCACATTACGGAAACACGGCACACTTAAACTGCTTTATGCGCAGTATGGCTTTAAAGTGGAGCGCAATAGAATTATATTCACGTTTAAGTAGGTTATTCGAGAAATCCTCAAAGTTTCCTCTTCGGAGAAGTGATGCAGCGCTCTGTTTCTCTGATCTTCCCTTTACCGGCATAGAACTGCGCGTAGTGAAAGAAGAGGTCACTTGAGCAAGCTGGCGACTGTTTGTCTTGAAAATTTTAACATGAAAGAATAAAGAAATATCTATCAACTCGCGCAATAAAATTTACAACATGCGACGTTTATACTTGAACAGAATCATCTTCAATTTGTACGGACTCTTATGGACAAAGCCAAAGGTTTGATTTTTAAACAAATTCCCATGTAATTTCCGTGTAAAAACATGTGTCGCAAGTTTAGTATAGAAATTTATTTTGCTCTATCTATATGAAATTTGCCTTGCCTTTCCGGACAACAAAGAAAGTTATTCAAAGCAAACAGTCGCAAAACTAGAGACCATTCTTCAAATACTGTGTAATGATTCGAGAGTTTTTAATACACAATAATTCATGAATTACTGTTATAATATCAATTTTTGTTATACATAGAATAGATAACATTATTGAAAGTATCATGAATGGATGTGCCTGACCAAATGAACGCCGTCCCCGTATACTTCCAATATAATACAAGTAACGAACCCCCAGGGAACTTACATCTAGTAAGTACGTGTTTGGCAAACCCGGGGCCCCGAGCTGAGTCTGGCAATACTTCCACTTACTTGTGAAAGGCTCCTTCCTTTCTCTTTCCTGACCTTCCTTGGTCACCTCTTGTTCTTTTCAATCCCGACGCTAGTAGGTTGCGAGGGCTAGGGTATCTTTCATTTTCGTTGTAATGTTGTGGATTTGTATGTTTTGAGATATGTTTTGATATATTGTAATTCAGGAGGGTTTTAGTCCCACACGCGGGGAGAGTCATGTTGGATCTCCTTAGTGCGTAACTGCATGTTCCCTACTTGTACAGAATTTGGGTGAATATGAATGAAGGGAACGGATGCTCACGTCACAGTGTTTGGTACTGAGAGAAGTGTAGAGTAGGTATTGTGCAATGTAATTTAATGAATAGGAAATAAAACATTGTACTAAATAAAGGCGTATCATGAATGTTATATTGTATAGTACAGAAATGTCATAAATATACAAAATATTTCATAAAATACAAACAAGATTTGGGGTAAATTTTCTCTTATATGACGTACTGAGTAATTTCAATACAAAACGATTTCTACGATTGTTCTTCGCAATATTCTTTCCAAGAAAAAATTCAAATTTCTTTTTTGTTTAAATTATTTGATAACTGTAAATTATTTGATTACTTTAAATCAAATAAAAAAATATTTGTAGAAAGGAGAAATAAAAAGAGACGCCACTTCAGGAACAATGATGGTTCGATTGAATTCATCAACTTTTGCTTAACGCTCATAATAGTCATTCAATACTTTTTACTTCATAATTTCATACTGAGATGTATTACATCACTGGTTGGCAAGATAAAGTCTTTTTAGCAAGTTACTTAACGAAACATTTACATGAAGATGAAGAGAAACATAATATTTCGCTCGGACAATACAGTGCAGTATATTTCATATTATACTCCAAGAATGTAAATTACTCGTACTCCAAGAATGTAAATTACAAAGTTCTTCGTAAAATAACCTGAAGGCGCCCTTAGCTTTTCCACTAATTGCAATCATTCACCCTTACCAACATCAAAAAATTCTCAATAAATTACTGCAACGTAACTTTTAAATCTTAGTACAATCTATAAATGGCACTTCAACATATTTTCAATTAATTTGTATATTACCATTTAATACATATTATCCGAGTATTTGTGGCTTTGCATAAATATACTTTGTGATTAAATTGTGTACTTCCCCGTAATTTCAGGTTATGAGCCCAGCACTACCACATTTTTTACCATTGCTCCCCTCCGATGAATGAATAGGCGTGAATTCTTAATTCCAATATAAAAAAATAAAATCGCTGAATTAAAAAATACATTAAGATAGTGCACATCTTGCAGTGAAGTGTTATACGGCGATAAAATTTTCATTTTAATTTCAGTGTATCAAACACACTAAAATTCTTTCACAAAGTAATATGCTTGCAATTTTATAATGTAATACATAATATTTATTGTTTAAAAAGCTGTTAAATTTGCATATTTTTTTCGTGAGTACCGATTCAAATTTATTATAGAGACGTAAAATACAGAAACAAATGAAAATCATAAACTGCAAGGCTATTTAAAAACTGACGATTCAAGAACTATATATCTCCACAGAGAGAGCAATGAAGAAAATGGAACTCCCGCAAGGAAGTCAGATTAAATGACAGTCATATTCCAAACCACTCCGAAATACCAGCTATAAAGAAACAAAGGCATTGAAGATATTATTTCCAAATGGATGCTGCCTTATAGAGAGGTAAAAGAGGATAAGACGAAGATGATTGTACGCTCTTGGAGTTGCGACGTGCCTTAGGCAACGATACCTCCTTCACTCTTTTTCAGAGACACGAACTCGGGTTTCAGAGGAACGAACAAAGCGAGGTCTTTCATTGTGTCTGCTATTGTGAATGGACAGACAAAATCTCCAGTTGGAGAAGACGTGTTCTAGTACGGCGTATCACAGCTTCTACCCTTCGTAAAACGGCACGTTCCTTTTAGCGGAAATGGTTTTCCATCTCTACATGTTCATTTCATACACACCATTCCTCTATTTTAGAATAAAGTAATAAAGATTTTCTAAAAAGAAAATGTAGATTAATATGAATTAGATTCAATACAAAAAAATCCTGTTCGTAATAGGCAAATATGTCATTGAAATGTGTTACAGCTTCTGAAAAGAACTAACTACTTTCACGCTGATACGAATAAATATTGTTACTATAAACATTTCTTATAAAAGCTCTTAAAAACTGATTTGTAACTAACAGTCTGCGTTAAATAAAAGTAAAAAAAAAGGATCAAACAATCGAGTGTACCGGAAATTCAAATTATGTACGGGAAAAAATAAGTTAGATAGCGCAGCCTAAACTTAGCTGTGATAGTTCACGCGTTGGCTGTCTAGCGGATAGACAGTGCAAATAGCTGCCACAGCTTATGCTGTAGTTTCCCTAAAAGTTTTCGTTTGAACGAAACCAATTTTCTATCACTACGGAAGTTAGCGCTGCTTTGTCTGCGAGGAAGAAAGTTACATCAACAGCTATAGCTTATAGGTTTTGCGCGTCACAGCTCAGCCCTGCTAAAATATCCGACATAGCTACAAGAACTGTCCCTCTCCGCTCATCTCGTTCGTAGTTACAGCTCAAAAACACTCGGCTACGCTGCCTTCTATGCATTCGGTTCGTTGACTCATGACTGAGGCGGCGCAACCTGAGCAATTGTTTTACGGAGTGAAATCGACCGTGGCTTTCGCAACAATGAATAGTTGTATACTTGAATAAAATGATTCATTACAACGACTAAACGACGCCATTCCGACGTTGCGTAGCCCGAAATTTGAAGACTAGAACACGAATATTTACAGTGTTTTCTTGACGTCAAGTAGCCGAATATTTTATTCAAGGAATTAAATATCTTAACACTTCCCTGCATTTATATTTATGAAACGGTCGTGAGACCGAATTACTGAAGTGCCACCCTTGCTTTATACGAAACAGTCTTGTTCACGAACACAATACTCGCAATAGTAATAATATTCATCGCCCTAGAGTGTCAACCACTCTTTGCCAAAAAGGACCTTATCATTCGGGAACCGTTCTATATAATTCCCTGCCCAAGAATATAAAAGATATTACGTAATTGAATATCTTCAAATCCGCGGTTAAATCTACCTCCTACACCAGAGCTTCTACAATGTAAAAGAATTTATTGATTTTAATAAACGTTAAATCCGTCTTTTACTTTATCACGCCATTGCTATAGTACTTTTTAAATAATTTATAACAATTTCAAAACCTATTTTCTTGCATGATTGTGTTGTCTTATGGCCCATATTAATTTAGTTTTATGTGTACTCAACTTTGGCACGGTTGTGTACATTAATTCTGTAGCCCCATCCTGGCGCGGGTTTTTCCTTCGGGTAGAGGCTGATTCCTTGTACAGGTTCTCTAGGCTTTGTCTAGGGGCGTGTTTATTGTAACAATAAATCGTGAATTTAGAGTTATTTCAATTCTTATAATTTTAAAACACTATACTCAGAATAATCTATAGTTCGATCATAACTTGTACAAGTAAATTTTTTGCGTTAAATTACAAACATCTTGACATTCTATTAGTATTATAACTCGCAGCTAACTTTTGCTGAAATTTTTGAATCCGCCTCTGCCTTAGGGCCTTTGATCGGAATAGATGGTCCCTTGCTTGCTTCCGGAGAGGAAATTAGTTTATTGTCCTCCACGTGGTCATACGCAGTTTGTACTGTTTTTTGACAATAAATTTATTAATGTATTATTATTACTGATGATATTTTGATTTTCTGAAGGTTAATATTGGCGAATACCTAATTATTACTTTAAATAATGATATTTTTAAATGCATTAATCCAATAAGACGAATTTTCAAGAATACTCAAAATAAAGAAACGTTTGAATACCTACAAACTATTTTCTTGGTGTTTAAAAATATATTTTTCAAGATTTAGAGATGATAACTATTTTACGTATTTACTATTCATGGTACCAATACTATGGTATTAAATCTTAGACAACGAAACACAAGATAATAAAACCATACTGCAGTAGCTCAATGTCAGCTCAATGCTATCGTTCGCTCCTTCAGAGGAAAAGGACCCTGGATCGAATAACTGAAGCCGGACGTCGAAAAAAAAAAAAGAACGTGTGCTGTACGCCTGTGATAAAACAAGGTAATTATAATAAAAATGATATTATAATGATGGAATTGTAATAAAAATGAATAACGTGAAGAAAGTCGAGATGAAAGCATGCAGGTAGATGATATCGACTCACGTCGAATCAATATTACATGTTTACTGGTTGGCAGCATCTTCTATAGCTTCCTTTCCTTGTCTTGTAGATTAGCTACACAAGTTGTGAGAGGTAATGCTGTACGCTGTGATACAGAATGTCGAAAATTCTCATCAGCGCAGACGGATGTTAGCTGTGCGAGCTCATGTATTGCCTGTCCGACTGGCAGTCAATACATCAGCTACCCCAGCTCAGTTATTTTTTCAGTGTGAATTAAATTTATTTAGAATTCCATATTTACAATATTTGCAAGTATGATGAGTCCACCGTTTATAAAACAAAAGTCACATTTATATGGTAATTAAATACACTAGAAATACATTGTTATATATGATATGCCAAAAAGATCAAATCCCACCAGCATTAAGGGGAAATAAAAAATCGAAATGAAAGAATTTAGTCATTGTTCCCGATTTATGAAACGAGAATACTCACAGTAAAATCAAAAAGGGAAACAATACCGACCGTTCATCGAAAGTATTCTGAAAGTATGAGTTCAAAAAACCTTATCTTCCTACAAGAACAGTACTCCCGTTAAGAAAGAATGATAATATCATTTCAGTCAATAACATTCCTTAGTATTTTCAAGCATTTTATATACAACGACAAAATACAATTATCTTCACAAATCTTTCAAAAACTTTGTTTCCAACTTTGCTTCAAAGACATTAAAAGATACCTTAAACTTTATTCATTCCGAATTTTACATTAATATTTGCATTCGTCGAGACAGAAACTTCGTGAGTGGTCGTGGAACAGTGGAAGATAGTAAAATCACAGGGATGTATAATTGTTTTCGTTATATTTATTCTAATTGTTCTAAAACACAACAATATAAATTATAACAAAGAAAAACACGATTTTATTTTCATTTATCAGTTAATATTATAGTAGAAACAATGTTTGCTTGACTCGTTTGAAATGCATAAGAGCATGTACTACGAGCATGGCGTGATTTAAAAATTGGTCATTTTGATAAAATAATTGTTTTCTCCATAAGACGGAATGTATCACACCATGATTTATAATTGCTATTATTTCATTTAAATGGCTGGTGAGGTATGTTTTTCAAGTGGAAATCACAATAACTAGATATTATTCTGTTTCTTTTTGTCGAATTCAGATATTTTCGTGATTTAATTCTATCTAGGCGTACACTACCTTGAATACTGACATATTCCCATGTTAAGCCCATGAAATTGCAGATAATGGTTCCGCGGAAACATAAAAACCGCTCCAGGCGTTTTGTGTGGGCAATTTCCAATCACACTTGATACTTCCTCTAAACTGAATTTAATGAAACATCGAATGGAATTTCATATTATATGATTCTACTTATTGTGAATCGTTAATTAAATTCGAGAATCAAATAGGTTGAACTCGAAATTGGGTTTTTGAATGTTGGTAGAACAGGTAGACGATAATGGTGGAATAAAACACTATGATACTTCTACAATGAAATATATAAAGATATGGAGATAAAAATGAATAAGAATGTGTATTATCTGGTATCGAAAATTATAAACGTATTCCATGAACATCTTTCTGGAATGTTATATCTGTTCAATTATTTTCTTTTTAGTCATTATCCCTGAATATCCCGTTTCCAACACTGTCATTCGCCGGTTTCACTTCCTTAAAAATTTAATTTTCTCTTGAACATACTTCTTGTCTCACCTCTTTGCCGTCCATCAGAATATGCCCACACCCGCCGCTTAGAGGCAAGCGCGCTTCTACTTGCTTTGAGCGAGTCTCTAATTGTCCCTATTTCGTTCGCACATTGTTGGGAAATTCGATACTCTCCCATTAATATTGATCCGTCTTTATGCACCATTGCAAATAGTCTTTGTCCCTCATTATTTTAATAAATTTTCCCCTTTCGTTGACAAATAAAAGCAGTCTTGAAAGTAATGTTCGTCACCACCTTCGACCCAATGCAGCATTTATGCTCCTTCTTCCTTTTCAATTCGTTCATACACCTTTCCATTCTTTCCAAAACAGTTCTGCGCTCCGTTTTCGTGTTGATTGATCCATAAGGAACACGCTGCATCCCCGCCATTGCCTCGTTTTTTCGCCGTCGCCGCAGCAACCAGCTGAACAAAAGCGTCGACCACACACCACACCGGAGTCCCAACGGGGGCTGCGATGCTTCGCGACCTCTATCCCTCTCTTCGTCCCTTAGCTATACATCTCTTCTCTTTCCCGCGTTTTCGCATCGTAGGAACTCAGATGTGTCACGCGAAATTTACTCCGCACAACGCCTCCATTATCCGCTTTGTAATCGGGTGCGCGTCCCGCTCTCACACACACTAACACCAAAAAGGCATCGCAGGAGACCGCCCGTTGCTAGGAAGAAACGTTGCAGGACGCCTCTACTACGCGTTTAATCGGATAAACGAAGCGCAGCCTTCTGCCCCAAAGTTTAGTGAAACTCCAAGCCATATCACTTGTAACACATGAAACAATTTATCATGTACTCTAGTCCCATGTTGCGAGTTGGATTGACATCATAAGTTTGGATCTCGATTTGAAGTGTTTCCGAGAAGCAAAGAAATGTTCTGAATTCTCAGATCTCAACTATTTGGTCCTACGAAAATTTTATGTTAGATAGGAACACACTAACATCGATTCGTGACCATACTTCATGAATGTTAAACTACAGACCTTAAGAATCTTTCTCATATGTATGAAAAGAACAACAACAACAGATAATACCGAAAATATATCCTAGGGAGCAGTTTCTTTTTCAACTTGTCCTTTACGCTTCTTAACCAATCAGCAATAACTTTTCTTCGAAGTACTGTCCGGGAAACTTTCATGATAAATCAAAGGTCTTCTTCACCAATTCAGAGTATTCCAATAATACAAAAAATATCGGTTTTGTGCCTAGTTACATGAGTAACAACAGAGCACACGTGTACACCACTTATCGAAGACCCTTTTCCAGGATTGCTGATATAGCAGGTATGTGTGCCATGAGCGTGCTCTACGCAAGCATTGGAATCTTAAAAGAGCCTAGAAAGCCCTCTTCGTCAATAATACCTTCAGCATGGGCCAATAGAAGGAGAGCCCTAAAACACTGGCTGTGGAGGCCGTTGAAAGGCGTCGATGCGGGAGATGGTGACCAAGGCGTCGGTAGGAATGTGGAGAACGCGCTCGTTCACCATCGTACAAAACCTTCCCGACGCAGCACTCCATCGAAGGCACAGGGGGATTCCCAGGAGGCCGATAACAGGCGCTGCGGGAGCGCTCTAGCGGAGGGTCTGACCAACTGCCTGCCGTTCTGCGGAAGGAGAACGTCCTACTGTGCTTCGGCGTTTTATATTTATTGCTTCTAATTTTACGACGATTTATATTGTTATATGAGCAACCAGTCACGTTTTACTATCTGTATAAAATGCGATATTCTTTTTATGTATCATATAAAGTGGACCCACAGTTTGATTAAGATAAATTTGGTAATAAATCATTCGTTAAATGCAAAATAAATGTCTTCAAATGTTCTCTTATTGTGCCACTAGTCAAGCAGTTAAGTGTCACTAGTCAAGTCTGCAGCTTTTCTCGACTATTGAAACCATTCAATTAAATATAAATGATGTGTCTTTCCGACAAATGTGAAGAAAAATGAATTGTTTGGTGGATCGTGTTATGTAGAGCGTGACCATTGACTTCATTATTTTATTTAAAGAGTATATGATTCATCCGTTGTCGAATGAAGGAAAGTCCCTCGATCACAATTCCTCACCGCTAACTACTTCGCAGTAAATGCAAGCTTTATCCTCATATTTTTTTATTCCAAATTAATGTAAGAATGTTCACTCAATCATTCTATTATATACGGCGTAGGATTAAACCACTTTTATTTTCAATTTAATTTTGTTAGCCTACTAAAAAGGTCGAAATGATGGCGTGTTTTCAGTAATTGATCATTCCTTGACCAATGAAAAGACATTTAATGCATTTCAGGAAGTCATAACAGATGTTTAACGTACGTCAGATAATAAAAACAGAAATAGACGGACAGTGCCCACCCCTCTCGCGAAAGGGATGGAAACGGTAATTAACACTGTGCAAGAGACACTCTCAAACAACATGACAGAAAGGACATTAAGACAGAGGAACAGAGGGGGAAGACTAAAATCCCGGGTAATGTCCACGTGATGAGGGACCGGGATTCACGAATGTCGAAGGATCACGTAAAACGCGATTCATTGTAATCCTCGGTTTGTTAATAATTTCTTGACCAAACCAAAATAAAAATTTGTGTGTTCTTTAAGAAGACAAAAGATTTGTTTCAATGTATTCTGTGAAAGAGTAAATTGAATTCGATACTAAGTACGAATGTTCCCCTGTATCTTATGAAAAGACACACTCGCTACAAATCAAAATTAGTGTAATTGTATTTATAATTCTAGGTTTTGCGTTACAAATTTTGTTATGCTTCAAAGTTGGTAAGACGTTCTTTATTTATAAATTAGAAGTAAACTTTAGTGTCAAAAAAGGTATCGCAATCTGCGTATGATCACGTTGGGGGTAATGAGGTAGATTACTGACCGGTAACAAGCAAGGGACAATGCCACAAATTCCGATAAAGTTCCAAGGGCAATGGCTGATTAAATATTTATTTTTAAAAAATTAATGCGAGATTAACAATAAAAAAGTATTTATGATATTCCCTTTACGTTTAGACGCGCCTCTACTCGAACAACATTCGGAGAAATACCTAAGCCTGAATTGGGTTACACACAAACGTGCCAAGGTTGAGTACAGTTAATAATAAACTATTATGAATAAAAAGGAGGGTTGTATCTGTCTTTATATCCTTTTCACTCCACACAATTTCATTTCAATCAAACTATCATTTCTACCACAATGAATAATCAATTAAAATAACATTAAACAATCTAACACAGACATGTGTATATCCAGCACACACGGTATATCTAGACGACCATACCAACGATCATCGACAAGTCATCCCGGGTTTGATTCCCGGTGGGGACAGAAAAAAGTTCGTAGCTTTTCACATTAATGTCCCAGTTCATATAGCTGTAATTTCAGAAAAGCGAACCCTCCTTCCTCTCGCCATATCCTTCTAGTATCAGTAACTCTATTACTAACAACTCCTACTAACCACTCCACCTGGGTCAATTGTTGGTAAACCCAGCTAAGCGGCCCACCTTCTAACAATTACCTACCACCCAACTCCTACCTCCTATCGCTCCACGTAGATAAGTTTTAATAGCACACTACATTTCCTATTTACAAATACTACAATTACAAAATAACAGAGACATCCATTATTGATCACCTGGCAAAGTCCGGTACACGTGATAGTACTTCCAATGAACTTTCGTGGAAAAGCCAGTGAGGTATCTCTCTTTAGTGACAGTATTTCAATGAATAGACTTTTCGTTTTAGCTCATGTCATCCGCAGGTTTCACTGTTCGAAAAGGAGCCTTTTCACGAGAGACTGTGGCAGTATCCCACTCAATTTTATGTTGCTTTTTAACTGATTTTATATCTTGAAATCTTCTTCAATAACAATTGTTTTCGAAATCAATAGAACAAAATTCAAAACTTTGTAGATATATTGAAGAAAAAAAACACATTGCCAAAAGTCCAACATTTATTACCTCTTGATGATTTTCATGTTTCATATATGTGATTATTGATGATCTCCATATTTCACATAATTTTTATATCATTATTTTCATTTCGTTTTATTGATCGACTCGTTCTCCCGAGGTCTCCATTTGGGACTTTCTCCTGGTAAGTTCGCTCCACACGAAGGTTGGGTATCTACTACATTGACTACAATTAGTGATTGCTTGGAAGCTAGGGTACTCTAATGAGGTGTTATCCTCTCTTTCTTGTGGTACACATTTGAGTGGCTGGTCGCTCAGCGAAACCAGTTTATTATAGTTCGAGGGTATTAACCATTTCTAAGGTTGTAGAAAACTTGCTAATTCTATAAGTTTGTAGTAAACTTGCCGTTTTATTTTATTTATTTATTTATACAGCAACTCTAACTCAGTACCTAACATAGTAAATACCTTGGATGCCTTTTCTTGATCCTGTATTATAATTTTCTCTATCAGCATAACACAAAATGCACACAAACATTCAGTTCAACATAATTTTCATAATTTTTGTCAAAACTTTTCTTGCAAGTGTCACATGTTTTAAGACCTTGTTGGTGATGTTCGTTCCTACTATTGGGGGATATAGTGTACTTCTTGTACATGATTCTAACACCAATCTGCGGTCATTTTTATTACATATCGTACCATGTCTATCCTTGTTACAATATCTTGAAATTTATCATGTTTCTCTGGGCTATTAATGAATTCCCATTTTCGTTCAGTTGTAAATAGTCCATAATGTTTAACATTCTAGCCAGCTCTCCGCATTCTTTTGCAAAATTTATGCAACCAAAAAGCACATGGTCTCTGATCTCAGAATTTTGTTATATTGATAATTTTTAATAATTCGTAAAATAACGTGGATCACCAGTCACCAAGTTAACAACTGAACATACAACGTGAATTTGCGAGTAGAGCATTGCGCGAAGGTAGGTGCAGAAGTTACAAGCGGCGTTGCAGGAAACTACACCGGAGACAGTCGGCGACAGGGCACTCCATTGAGCGCACGGACATAATAAAAGCAGTCATTTGCCAAGGAATTTATGGGACAGACCGACGTGCATATAGTGCAGTTATTAGTACTTAATTACTGCACAAAGCTGATAATGGCGTAGTGATTCATTTCAGTTCTCAACCAAAGAATGAAATAAATTTATCCTTGTCATTGCTGCTAAGTATAGCATACCTGTATCTTTTCGTATGAACAAGACGATACAATTCACAGCAATTAACATATTACTGGAGTAATTCTTTCACTATACCTTTAGTACAGGTAGCGCATAAGTCTTTTGACTATAATGAAATATAATAACAGCAAAATTGATAACCATAATGCAACAATACAATAATGTAACAACACAATGGACTGTAAAATTAGTTTCTGAGTACATTATTGACGTATTTCTTAGTTATGTTTACTTTACATCCGATGAGTCACTATGGGGATTCATCAACGTTCTGATTTTCTCCGGTAATTCATGTTTCCACACATGTATCGTTTATGAAACCCTCGATATCTGGCTGCTCAAAAACAGTGGAAACAGAGGAAAATGAATTGCGCTTACATAAAAGCTGTGACACACAAATCAATAAGATGATTGATCTCTGAGCTTCAATAATATGGAAGATCCATCACATTGACATTTATTGTCATTTACGTAACCTTGTACACCAGACATAATTGAAACGGTGGAATGTGAAGACGGAATACTTTGCGTTCACGATACTAGTACACAATATTTTTCTTGAAATGTTGCAGTACAAAACTGATTCAATATTTTTGCTGTCCTGCATGGTATACCTAACTGAAATATAACATAGCCTTACGTTATCCAAGTTTTCCATATCATAAGCAAAACCGTTCTTTCAAGAGATTTTGAAAACTTTTTATAAGAAGACAGTGACGGCAGTAAAATGTTTTACAAATATAAATAACATTTTTTCAGTTACCTCAAAAACACAGGATGTTGGTCCAATTTTTGAATTTTAATGTAGGCCCTATACTTTTAAAAAGTGGCTAGAAACAATACAAACAAATCAATCCTCAAAACCTCAAATTAACGTCCCGAGATTCCATTTTCCAACCCAAATTTTCACTATACAATCTGACCACTTCTGTGAGAAAGGTGTTGGAAGAGAATCAGATCGATGGCGCAAATGAAAAAACAACAACCAGGAAATAAATTTTCATATGATTCACATAGTTGAAAATATAGACAAACAAAAAATAAACACAATATATACAGTATCACTGCAATTTTACTTATATGATACGAGTCTTTGGTAAGGAAAAGACCAGGCAACGACGGATACACATACAGTATTGTTTAATTTGATTATAATAAAAATCTGTATAAAGGTGTAGTTAATATTCAACGTTGATAGTAAGAAGGAACGAAGTGATACGTGAAATACGTGACTACATGCATGAATAAAGAACAGCATCCAAGCGAACCTACAGCTTTTAACGTTCAAAGCTCTTCCATTGGGAAGAGAATCCGTAATTCAATGAATCGTACAGGGAGGGAAGGAGGCTGAAAATAAATGATCATAAATAAAAGTGGGAAGCAATCTGCCAACGGCGTAGGAATTTATTGGCATGCGAAATGCGACGCGCGGGGGAAAGATAGCCCTCAGTATTGAACTGTCACCGATGAATCGCTTCGCAAAACGCGCAACCAAGTGAAGCGATATGTGGCAGTAACTTCTGCGTCATACTCTCCATTTACAACTTTGAAGATGAATAAAATTTGAAACTCTCAAGACGCAATGGGCATAAAAACACATGCAAATTTTAAACATGTTTCGGTATTGCAGAAATACCAGTAAACGCCTGGTATAATACATTTCACGTTATCATGTCACAGTATAAGAAATAAACCAGCATTCCATTTTACTCATTATTCCGAAATATTTTCATATGATGATGATTTTGAGGCAAAAGATATTGTCATATTAGGATTAAAAGAATCACTCTCAAAATTTATGAATAGCATACCAAAGTAAATATCACACAATCTAGAATTTAGCTGAAAGTTCTTCCTTCTGGAAAAATTATATTTCAATACGTTGAGGGAGAAATAAAATCAATTTTATCCAACATCCGACAGTAGAGAACCATGTTCACCGGTTCACTTGTTGGTTCTACTCTTGTTTTAGTGAGGCCGTTAAATCTTCTCAAGAATCTACTAGTATTTTTTATTATGATGAAAAACACATAACGAAAGAAAATATAATTACTGAAACATTTAATTGAAGAATAGGTTTCCGAAATCGTCTATTGCTTGCTGAACTTTCATGTAATGGTCTCTTCCCGACCGTTTCACACAATTTCACGTAGAGCTGCAAACAGATATCTCTACAGAAACGGACACCTTACATATCCGCCTCTCTTGGCGATGACCGACATCAATCAACTACTCTTACCCGCATTGGACTTCCAACTTTCCGTTCGCGATTACGGGGAAAAAATTAGAGTAGTAGTGTAGGATCGTTTAGACCATTCGCGACAGTGCCACCAATTTTGATAGTTGTCATCAAACAGTATAACATTTCACACAGGATTAAAATTCAAACATACACATTAGATTATCAACATTATGAATACTATTATTCTTTTTAGTATTTGTGCTCAAAATGGTGTAATTACGTACAAGTAATTCTTCATTTGAGTTCCATTTTCTGCTTTGAGTTGTTGAGACAAGAGGTTCAGTAATTACTTGATATTTTACTTCTTTTCAGATTTCCATGAGTAACCGTTTAAGTAGTAAGACTACTTGGTTTTCGAGTCTTAGAAAGCGAGAGAGTCAATACGTTCGATGTATCGTGAGTTAAAATTTTTTCAGATAGTAACTAACTCAACTGCTTTCTATAAATATATGAATCAAGATCTGCATAACACCAAAAACAATCAATATTTAATCCAGATAAAAGAAAAATTCTCCCCAGTCATATTGCGCAAACGGATAATTAGAGAACATGAAAACAATATACGCTAAAACGCAATGCTGAAAGAATGAAGTCTCAACAGATGAAAGAATAACGGATGTGCAAAAGATTACTGAGCAAATAAAATGTTCCAGCTCTTTTGCGCCAGCGGTTGAAAGATCTTAATTGGCCACATGCGTGAGAACTTCCTACACTGTGCAGACGCGATATCTGCGCGCGCGAGTCTTACCTTTACTAGCCTCACTACAAACATTTGCGTGTTATTTTTCCCACTTATTGGTCAACACAGGATGAAATAAGCTTTATTTCGTACATTAAGCATTCATCTAGATCATTTCTGCACAAGTGCAATCTCATATATCTCATTTACATTCCAATAGTGAGTCAATGTTTCCAGAAAGGTACCCCCGCTGACCTTCTCGCCAAAAGTTGGTGAAATGGTGCGTAAATAAATGCACATGGTATCTGAATAAAGCAATATGTAATAATAAGACACAATAATACCGACTCTTATACACACGTTAGCTCTTCTATATAAATTGCTTTAAACATAATTTTCTGGTCACACACATAGTTTCATGAATGATATGATAGAGTGACTTAATATTTGCAATTAGAGTTGAAAATATTGCGCCAGACATTCATGTATTCTTACTTCATATTAATGTCTTTAATAAATAATTTATACGACAGCAAATTATTAAATCGTCTTTGCTGACTCTCATTCCGAAAGAATGAGCACAGCTTCTGCAAAGGGCGATCGAGTGGTGCGTAGCATGTTGTCTGTGTGCTGGGTTATCTGGAAGCGTGTGGCTGCAACCGAGTCCGCAAGCGACCACTAAATCTTCAAGCGCTTCATAACACGCTGCAAAAGAGGAGAACGGGTTTTCTGCGCCATCGTACCATCCGATATCTCACGATTTACACGAGAGGTGATTACTTCAATCGACAATAAGTGCTAAAGAATGCGTTGCGCCATTGCATAGTTGGTTGGCATCCATCATCTGGTGGGCAAAGAAAATGAAATTTCTTTTCGTCTTGCATCGATTGCGATTTACATAATACTTTTAATTTTATTTAACCTGTGGCCACTTAAACTCAAAAGATATTTGAAAAAAATATACATAATAAAAACTTCGAAATGTAACAGAAATAAATCCGTAATAGCACGTGCACAAAAGGCAAGCTGTTTAGTTTAATTGCGGGCTTCTGTTTCAACTTTGATTTTTAAGATATTTGAGCAAATTAAAAATTTTAATAGTCAATCATAAAACTAAGTGTAATTCTTGTACAGTCGTACAAATTGATTGTCTGAAATAGATGGAGAATATTATAACTATTAATTATCAAAATATAGGCGTCAATACAGAAAGTTTCTTTTACATAAAATATTTCGAGTTTAAGGAGAAATCGAACCTGCACAGCTAAGATGACTGTTTAGTAATGGATTACTTGCAGTCATATTAATGCATTTCCATTAGTCGCGCTTCGACTATACTCAGTGTTTGGAAATAATTCTCCGATATGCAAATCCTCTAATATGTCCCTTCCCTCGATGTAACGTACACAATATTTCTGTAAACCGTTTCCATCCGTTCAATAATTTTTGCGTGAAACGATTTTGAATAATGTTTTCCACACTCCTCAATAAATATATTCCACACTCCAAGGTAAACATGTTCCCGTTTATGCAAGACCCCGGATAAATGTGTTCCTTATTTATCATAGTACATTAATACCTGCATGCACAAAATACATTATTATGAATACTCTATGCATGTTTACAATCAAATAGCTGTAGGTACGCATAAATGGTTCGTTAAACCTAGATCCTTGTCGTAAAATTCCGACATAAAGATAATAAAATCTTTTTTTTCTATCATTACATTTCACGACTTCTGTTTGATACAACTTATATTCATTATTCAGTAATCTACATCGTAATTATTGATATGCCTACTTAATAAGAGACACGAAAATCCTCTTGGTCGAGTAAAACAAATTATATTTGTCGGAATCGTTCTGTTGCCATGAGCCCTTCGAATTTTGGATAATACGAAGAAGTTGCGAGCAGAAATTTTCGAACTAAACATAAACAGTTAAGTATTTGGATTTCTTTATGTGTCACTCAAGAAAACATGATATAGATCGTCTAGGAATATAGTCTATATTGTTAGCTAGTGTATTCAAATATAAACACTTTATTACACCAACAAAAAAGAGCGAGAAAGAGTACAAATGAATATTACACTACATTTTACAATGACACCAGCATTAATAAATAGCATTTTATCTATTTATCAATGATACTTTGAAAAGTAATACTTGCACAAGAATCTAAAATTTGTTGAGCGGAGATATGGATTTTCATCTTGTATGTTGATTAAAATTTTCTCATCCTTGTTTGTTAATAAATGATGGACTTTCTCTACTTTTAGGGAAGGATAAGCCAACCAAAGAATAAATCCCATGAACACACGGTAGTACCCGACTCACGTTTTCTGAGATCTTATTGTGTAAGTTTTGGACTAGTGTTTACTGTATGTGGCGTATTCAGTCGTTTCAAATACCACCTACCTCACGCGGATTTATTTCTGATCGAAGCATTGTGCTGCGATTGAGAATAATAACAATTTGTATGATACTATTTCACATTAGCTTAAATTTGGGAAAAAGCATATGCGACTGGACGAGGTATCAAATTTGATGACCTGTCTAGCAATGAGTCTCCTTGCAATAGATATTTACATTAACTGACGAAATTTCAAATTTGAGAAAATAAATTACTGAAATATAAATGTAACATTTGATATAGTAACAATACTATGTAATTTTTACTCCCAGATCTAACTCATAAAAACTTTGTTTTGAGTCTGGTTTCTATGAGTGAACTTAATATACATAAATGTACATAATGTTTCTTTATTGTCGAGCTAAATCAAATTAACATTTTATTTATAAACCAAGAACATTTTAATAGATAATATTAACTAATCTGAGATGGTACAAGAGAACAAACCTAGCATGAATAATCAAATTTAGGAACAAAACCGTTTCCACTAGAAGCAGTTTTGGCAAAATTCTCCATTCCTCCGGCATTTCCCTTGGCTCTTATAACGAAGTGCAACTTTCATTCAACGCATCGCTGGGTTCTTCTACGATGCACGATGGTTTCCAGTATTAGCTTGATACAAAGCGTCAGATAATGAAGAACGAAGGATATCCTTTGTGTCCGTATTTTCTTTTCATAAAGCATTGCCACAGCAGTATATCACATCAACGCAAAGAATGGAAGGCAAGAGAAAGCGGCTTACCAACAGAGACGGGAGCCCCAAACGAATATTTGCGACTTCCCTTCATTTTCTCACATTTTTCGGATAAACATTGGAAGAGAAAATATGAAGGAAAATCAGGGATTATATTGCTTCCTATGTTTACTCTGAGCACAATTACATTTATTGGAACAGCTTACTTTCATAGACATTTAATTGACTTAAAAGTGAGATCTGAATATTAATTGATGTATCCGATTTTTTATTACCGATTTTTCAGACACAGAAGTTTTATGATAGTCCAATTTTCCTTCTTCAGGAAGAAAACCAAGGAAAATGTGAGATTGATGAATAATATTTTCTTTCTGAATTAATAACAGAAATTCACTGAACAAGTCCTGCAATTTGTGAATTTCTAGTGACGGCTGATTATTTGCGTAACTCCCCAACGAATATTCATCCCTTCATATCTCCATCACTATTCGAGAGAGAATTATATTGCTCTCATTTCTTCATATAAGTCATTTATTGTAACAATACATCGTGAATTTAGTGTTATTTCAATTCTTAAGTTTAAAACACTATACTCAGAATAATCGATAGTTCGATAATAATTTGTACATGTAAATTTTTTGCGTTAAATTACAAACATATTGACATTCTATTAGTATTATAACTCGTGGCTAACTTTTCATCTTATCTTTTTGCTGAAATTTTGAATCCGCCTCTGCCTTAGGGTCCTTGATTGGAATTGATGGGATGGTCCCTTGCTTGCTTCCGGAGAGTAAATTAGTTTATTGTCCTCCACGTGGTCATACGCAGTTTGTACTGTTTTTTTGACAATAAATTTATTATTATTATTATTATTATTAGTCACAGAGAATGGAAAAAATACAATTTCTGTTGCACTCGCGTCAAGTATTGCTGGTAAAACAATGAAAATGCCGAAATGTTTACCACGAGTCAAACAATGGTAGGAAAATGCATGAGACTATCTAACCGCAGAAATGAGTCTAAGAGTGCAGCAAAACATCTCGACTGGTGGCAGCGTTCGTTTCCTGGCCAGCAGCAAGGGCGGTAGTTGCCACTCGGGGTGTGATCTCCAGCAGCGCGCGACGCATACAAATCGCGCCAGGAGATTGGGTCCGGGCGCTGACACGGCGTCCCAGCGCTCTGCCGAGCATCCGCGTGCACTCGAAGATGGCAACGGTGTCCCGCAGGCATCACTACTCTTCTGCGGACGACGCGACTCTTCTCTCCTGGCTGTCGAAGAACAGCGACCGACTGCCGTATTCGCCAGACCATAGCAGCTATGGTCTGGAGCTGACTTGGTGCATGGCAGTGAAGGGTATAGCAATCGTAACGTCAACTGTCACAACAGTATGACTAACATTTCAACGACACTTACGGTACTATCCTTCCTAGAAAGCTTGTCCCTTCCTTCTCTCAACAACTATGGGTGGTTAAACAGGTAATTTGTTTCCACAAGATGATAGTTTGCTTACTGGGGGAACATCTCCGCATTCTTTAGGAGCTCCTTCTAGTCAGCTCCCAACAATAGATATGCTCTCTTGGCGACGACTATACTTACCCATTGCTTCAGCCTCGTACCACAACCATCATACACCGTTCCTCTCCCCTCCAGGTCCATGCCATTACCTGGGTCAATTATAATCCTTCTCCCACATTACAAAGTCACACCGACGAACATTACAATGTCACGAAGTTACTTCGATAGAGCCAGAGAAGCAAAGCAACTTACGACCCTCCTTAGAATTTCACTTGCACCATCACCCCCTAAGTAGCTCTCCTTCACCAGCTCCAAGGTTTTCAACCTACAAATCCTCATATGAGCTTAATATGTTTAAGTCACCAACTGGACGGTGAATACCAGCAATGTAATAATTATATACTTTATTGGTACTCTAATGTAATGTTTGCAATAAGAAAGACAAAATGAGTCTAAACATGATTAATATAATATCCACTCGAAGTTTGTTTGAGATTAATAAAAAATGTGGATGTACAAAAAAATTCATAAGAAATTCCATTTGTTCCATTAATAGAGTTTTTGACTATTTTTTTCGCAGCGACACGTAGATAGCAAAAATAACATATCCTCCACGGAAACATAAACTCGTGTATCATAGCTATAAATCTGAGAACAGCTGAGTACCAATTAGGGGTGGCGGTAAACGTAGAATTCCACAGAAAAGTTATGCACTCAGTCACCACCAGAGATTACATTTAGTGTACCTTCTCCGCGGTTGCCACCCGAAGCTCTTCTTAGTATGGATCACTCGCTTCCAGACCAAGAGGCTATCTCTCGGGCGTCGTAGTCCGGAAAAAAAGAGGGAATTGGATGAAGAAGAAGTGCTGGAGATAGAAAGCTCAAAATGAGGATAGGAAGAAATACAGGAAATGACGCCCCCACCCCGATGTGATTTGTTCTCCGGCAATCGGGAAATGATTGGTTTTGAACTCTCTTGAAGTTGCAAATCCATGATTCGCATTCGAAGGGAATAAACGCAAACATCTCCTTTGTTTCCGACTCGGGAAAATAACAAACATGGTGTGGACATATACCACGGACTCAAACGACTTAACTCTTTTAGTTGAATATTAGTGCCTTTATTACATAGGAAAATTGGAGAAGAAACACAAATTGAGAAATTACATCCCTTAAAAGAGTATTTGCAAAAGCTGTGTTAAATATTCATATAAACTTTGGAAACATGGATTTAAACCCTCACCGCACATCTTTGTAAAGTTTACAATTTTACCTAAATTGTGATAAAATGAACGCAAAGAAATCCAACCCTCGAGATCTCATAAAAGAACGATCTCATAAACACAAAAGGAGGACAGAGAGAGCTTCCTGCCCAGAAAATATCAACTTCAGTTGTTTGTTCTACAACAGCGGAATATAAGGAGGGTTGTACATCGTCCGCGGGAACCTAAAACAAACAATTTGTCAGAGGAAAGTTCTGCGCACAAAGTGGAGCAAACCACGGAAAAGCAAAGAGCGGGTCAGAGTCTTTTTCAAGAGGAAATAGCATGAGAGGAAAGAGGCGCGAGAGAGCTTCACAAGGAGAAAAAGGAAGCAGGAGGTGGTGAAGGACGAGGCGGGAGGCGGAAGGGGGAGAAAACACGTGCACATCCATCACGTCTGTAGCAACCGAAACTCTTTTTTTAAATCCACATTGAACTTCTCGCTTCTGGACATCTTGGCTGGAGTACACTTCCAGTCAGATTCTCAAGAGACGCGAAGGACCGCGAAGAAACAATGGTTCGGACAGCATAAGAGTCCACGTAAGGAGTGTTCTGCCATTTAGTCCTGCTTCGAATGAAGGGATTTCCAAAACATTAGTCACAAATTTTTTTTACAAACAGTCATTGTTCCCACTATAACACACTATATTCATATACCCTAGTTATTTATCAATATAATTTTTTTAATAATATTAGCAGATTTCGAAAACTGTTGTTTAGAAAAGTCCGCATAAAGAATCTTTGGATTAGAAATTTCTTTATATAAACAAAAACGTAATATTATGATACAGTACTGCAATTTTTAAAAAATTACTAAATACCCGATAGACATTTCGTCCCACTTATCTCATGAATTCTAGTGATAAATAATATGCAAATATGGTATGGAATTACTACTTCTTGATAAACTCAGGACAGGAATGTGGTTTAATGCCTTAATCCATAAAACAGAAGGGCAAAAGTACTTTCTCTTCGATGTCAACACATAGTGGCAACAGTTATTAAAGCAGTAAGATACATAGGAGAGTTTTTAGATAAAGGATAAACAAGATTAACAAACTCATCTAATTAGCAACAAAATTTCGTTAACAGCAATCCCTCGCTCTTAAAACTTGTTTTTTTCCCACTGTTTCGTCATGTTCATGTTTACCGAAGTATGACAAAGCCATTACTTTCCTACGCAAACCCCCTCCGATTATTAGTAGAAAAACCACAAACAAAGAAGTGTTAAGATATTTAATTCCTTGAATAAAGGATTACAAAAGCTTCGGGAGTGAGATTTAAAAATTATCCGAACTATTCTCTTCTGAATTCTGAAAGTTTGAATACTCTGACGAGAATTGCCGAAGGAGGTAATGCCGTAACGTAAATGGGAGTAAACGTTTGCAAAATATACGCAACGGGAAATACGTGGACTAACTACGTTAGCTAAGATTCGGAATGCGTAACAGAGATTGCTTAATTGGGAATTAAGATTGTCAATGTGACAATTCCATTTAAGGTTGTCTTGAATATGGAGATCTACGAATTTTGTATTCGTTACAGTTAATAATTGTGTTCCGTTTGAAGAAACAGAAACATGGGGTAAAGATTTTGTGATACCATTGTGAAATGACATAGATACTGTTTTGTCAATGTTCACAATGAGACGATTTCCATGGAATAAGTCGAAAGGTTAGACAAAACGTTTTGAGCATTAGCGTGCTTACACAGTAAATTAGTGTCATCAGCAAAAAGAACCATTTTGCAATCTGATGTGGATGATGACATGTTCACATACAATAAAAAGAGTATAGGGC
>NNCF01126512.1:1264381-1299591 GCA_002313205.1 Laupala kohalensis
GAAGGAAAATATGGCGCTTGTAGTGGAAAAGGATTTCCTAAAACCGTGTTGATCGTCAGAGATAATGTTATTTTTTGATAAGAAATCTAGAAGACGCTTATAGAACAATTTTTCTAGGATTTTTGAGAAAGTGGTTAATAGACATATTGGTCGATAATTTCCAACATCGAGTTTGTTTCCTTTCTTGTGTAAAGGTTTCACTTTAGCTCTCTTAAATATTTTAGGAAACACCCCTTCCGATAAAGAAATTTTAAAAATATTTATGTGTGAATTTAATATAACGTGGACGAAAATTTAACAATAAACTCGGGTACATCATCTTTGCCTGCTGAAAATTTGTTTTTTAATGAGCTGATGAATCTCATGACTTCATTGGCGTTAGTTTCGGAAGTGAACCTAGAATTGGGTTCGTGGGTAGATATAATTGGAGGACATTNTAAACAAATTTGCGATGTCCTGAGGATTTGTTACGATTTTGCCATCGTTTAGAAAAGAAACACTTTCTTCGCGGTTTTCAGAAGTTGACGTGTAATTTTTAAAAATATTCCACATGGCTTTCATCCTGTTCTTCGATTTTAGTATATGCCTGTCGTTTTCCATTACTTTAGCTGCATAGACTACTTTTCGAAGAATAGTCTTATATTTACGAAAATAATTATGGAATTCGGGTGGCTGGTTATAGCGTTTTGAAAGATAATATAAACGGCGTTTGTTTTTTGAAGAAATTCTTATCCCTAGGGTGATCCATCTATTGTATTTTTTTGTGTTAATTAACTTGCGTTTTATGGGAAAACTAGAGTTGTAATGTTTTAGGAATGTTGAGATAAATACATTGAATTTGTCGTCGGTGTTTTGGCTATTATATACATCTTTCCATGTTTCTTCACGCAAATAATTTATAAATATGGATTTATTTATGTCATTAACTCTCTTGTAAATTTGTAAAGGATTTTAAGTGGTTTTAGTTTATTATTAATAGTCAATACTTGAGCAAGGTGATCACTATATCCGGCGATAAACACTTCAGAGATATACGAGATTCCATTGTTGACTATAATTTGATATAGCAATGTCTGAGATGAGCCGGAGAGGCGAGTGGGGTCGTTTATCGTAGTAATAAGGTTGAAGGAGTCGATAAGATTCTTGAATCGATTAACTGGTGAATGTGCAGAGTCGGATGTACTCAAGAAATCGATATTGAAATCACCACATATAACGATAGATTTAGTAGATTTATGTGCGATATGTTCTAAAACATTTTCGAAGTTCCGAAAAAATATGTCAAGATCTGATTGAGGAGGTCTATAAATACACAAAACAACAATACCGGTGTCGGTCAGTTCAACTGCAGAAATTTCGAACACACTATCTACGCAGAAGTTCTCGTAGCCTGTCAGTGGAGAAGATAAAATATCATTACGAACGTAGATACACGTACCTCCGTGGGGATTTTTGCCTTTAAAATTTTGCCGACAGTAAGAACTTGCTAAATAATAATTAGAAATAGCAGTATCGTTGATGTTGTTAGTTGAAAGCCAATGCTCTGTGAGGCATAGCAAATCGAATCGATTTTCGTGTACCAGAATTTCAATGTCTGTCAATTTGTTTGAAAGGGATTGGACATTATGATGAAATATAATTATTTTATTTTCGCAAAGAATTTGTGACTCACGAGAAATGGAATCGACGTTAGATTGTGGAGAGGAATTTGAAATTGGTACAGCTTCTAGTTCCGGATCAAGCCCGCACACTGCACCTGAACACGATTGTCACCTTCGAGTACCACATCGTACTCCTGAGCGCAAGTTGTAACTGTGTATGGGGGCGGCAGGAGGAATAGATGAGGACGTGCGAGATGAGGAAGCAGTAGGTGAAAGAACGGGGAGAGGAGAAGCAATGGGGGTCGAGATAGGAAGAGGAGATGAGGTAGGAGCAGGAGGAGATGAGGTAGGTGCAGGAGGAGGTGTAGGAGTGGGGCAGGTGGATGATGTGAGGTCAGATGTGAAGCTAGAAGAGAACCGAAGTGCTGTTTCCCGGACGGTCTCAGGTGTAAATCGTGCTGGGTAAAGTTCTTGGCAGTCAGGTGTGGTTGCAAATAAAAAAATGTGATTTTTGTGTTTGCCAGGTGATGTTTTAGGGAGATGTTTGCCAGGTTAATTTCGTGGTTTATTTGTGGAACGTTGAAGCGTGGAGGCAGGTTAGAGAGCACTATGTTCGTGTGCAAGGAGGCCATTTTTAGTTTTTGTAGATGTTCAGACGCGTTGAAATGACCACCCAAGTTAATATTGTTCTGCCCACCTATGATGATTACTGTGTCCCGCTCTGTGAGTTTTTTAGTGTAAGTGTCCAGTTCTCGAATAACTTCAGCCAAACAAGCGTTTGGCTTAAAGAAACCGGAGACTGAGAACTGGCTAGGAAGCAATCTACGCAATACGGACGACATCTGACGAATCAGCTAGTATGAGCACGTTTGATTTCTGCGTGGAAGTGTTGGTTTCATCTCTGGATAGCACTATTTTACGTGATTTTGGGCGGCTGTGCTTACCAGTGCGTGGTGTGTGAACAGGTCTGGGTACTGGACGGGAGGGAATGAAACGAGTAGGTAAGGGAGGAAACAGGGACATTTCATCTAACACACTAAACCTATTCTCAGTGAAGAGTTGGGGTGGTGCATGTGTAGTTGGTCTAACCGGGTGGTAGCAGTTGGAAGGTAGCAGTTGATGTAACGAGAATACATCAGTAAAAAATCTTCTCGTGAAAGAAAGTGCGAGGGCAAGTCAATATGTAAGTTGTAAACGTCAGATTCCCTTACACAGTTTTAAATTACGAGCGCACTTTTTGCCAGCAGAAGGCAGCATATGTATGCTCGTCGTATAGGCTGCGTGACATGTTAGGCACGCAGTCAGTCAAGAGGCACCCAGTGCACGATGGCGGTTGTATTGCATGACAGTAGTGTGTGGAACAAATATTTCACAATGAAATCATTCGTAAAAAGTCATTTGGGTGGGCGTCATTTTGAAACCTATAATACCGTAATCCAAGAGATTACTCGTTGGCTGAGACGGCAACCAAAATACTTCTTTGCAACCTGTTTACAAGGACTTGTAAATAGATGAAATAAGACTCTGAATGTACATGATGATTATGTCGAAAAGTGAAATAAATTTCAGGAAGTTACTTTGATTATTATCGCTTCTATCCAGTTTTGCGGCTTACCTACGTATATACAAAGAAAATTTTGTCTTTTGTTACTTTTCCCTCTTCTTCCTAACCAGGCAACCAAGTGCTTATCCCTTCTTTACTTCTCACATCACTTCTTTCCCCTTATGTGTTCATTCCTTTTCTCCCCGCCTTGTCTAATCCACTAGAAAACCCGCAAAAGCATAGCAAACTTGTCAGGGTTATTTTCTAGCATACTACGGCTTCATACTCCTACATCCTCGACACTTTAGACGCTCGTATTTATGGCTATGACTGCTACGTCACGTTGCCTGTTATAAGCCTTTAGAATGCTAAGAGAGAAACATGGTTGCCAACACAGACACGCACACGCACTCACAATGATGTATGCAGATGGATATGAAAAGTTTACCTCACTCGGGAGGGCGAGCTAAGCTTTTAAAGGGCACATTTGCAAACTAAGGGAATGCACAAAGGCTTGCTACGGAGAAAATTCCCGCTACTGAAGAACCAAATTATGTCTCTCACCCTCTAAGTCAATCGGGAACAGACGATCGCACAGCCTGATGAATGTTACTTCTGTGACTTTTCAAAATTTAATTTCATAACAGAGATGCTCCTTTCCAAGAAGTAGTGTGTTTAGAACTCCACGCACTGGTTAGGCAAATAACACCCATAATGATTTGCCGTAGCAATTTCGACTTCCTAAGGTACGTTTACAATTGTATATATCTGAGTGGCATGACAATTTTTATGAGCGAGGTGCCATTTTGGTACTCTTTAACACATTGCGCGACAAGTCCTCGTAAAAATCACGATGAGATTGTATGAGATTCGTTCAGGATATTCATATCGCTCATACATGTTTACCTGTTACAAGTAAACGAGAGTAAACGAGCTTTGAAGCTAATTTCTTTTTCTCTTACTTTATTTACATTTTTAATCCTTATCATCTTGTAAGACATGGATAATGGTTAGTATAAAAATGAAATATATTACAAGAGCTCATATCAATGATTTATACAAAACTAAAGGAGAGAATATACAAACCAAAATATTCGAATACACTAATTATGTTCTTAATTAGCAGGTGCAACATAAATACTCCTACTAACATAGTGTTTAACATACGAGTTTGTTTAAAGTTTTGCACATACAAATAAAACTTTAAATCTACTTAGGAGTGATAATAAAAATTATGATTACCTCAGTGTAAGTTGACCTTTTGTGCTGAGGTATTAAAAATTAAATAATTTCATCAAAACGAGTTGGGCTCTAATGACCTCAATGTTGACGAGCCCTAAAGCCCCACAAAAAAAATCGACACGAATGCATCGCTTCCATTTTAGTTATTACAATAAAATGTTGAGAAAGAATCCTATATTTACAATATGTTTCAACCAGTGTATTAATGTAGCTATTATTTCTTTGAAATGTTGAGAACATTACTTTAAACATTCTCTTTTTTTTCTGCATATGCTATGCATATGCTAATGGCGCACGTTTTTGACTTCCTTTTAGATCTCTATTTACAGTTGTATACCGTATTGTGTACAGAAAAATTAAAGAGTACTATGGATTTCTAACTAACTTTCAATTGTTCATATTACCGATGAATGAATGAAAATCAGAAGTCCTAATAATGAAAATTGAAAGACAAATATTTCGAATTTACATTCACTTCTTCCTTACACATGTCTTCTACAGCCAAATACACGGAGATAAATCAATAAATACTTCATATTTTCCTTAAGATCGCTAACGGAAAAATTACGTTACATTAAAAAAAATCAAGGTTTGATTTAAAAAAGTAATTTCCAAAGAACTCCCATTTTTTCCTTCTATTTGAAACATAATTGGTTTTTATTAAACCCTAAATTCTTTCCATTGTCGAAATAATATTTTGTTTCTTGCAATTCTATGATCAATGCATTCACATATTTAAAAAATCACTTAAATACGGGCAAGGGACAATCCAAGAGGAGTTTGTAAACTTATCTGCGAAAATTTAATTTACAGATACATTTCTAGTTCAATTTTGAGAACAATTTAACGACTAATAAGTCCCCACAATCCCACAAAATTTCTTTTATTTTTGTCCCACTTGGGGTTATTTACAACAGATCTCTAAGACAATGCTAACTCGAAGCCAGTATAAAAAAATAATTAATCCCGAGGTCATAAGTTTGTGGATATTTTATTTTGGAAGTCTCGTAGGGTTTTCTCATTGATGTGCACATCGTTATAAATCAGGAGCTTTCACCTGTAAAGGAGGAAACAATACCCATCGTGGCAAGGAGCGTTTAGCGATTGTATGTTTAAAACAAAATTTGAATAATACTTCAAACGTAATTTTTCATCTTTACGAGACCACCTCCGGATTGAAAATTTCATACTTGATAAATAAATGTTCAAAATTACAACATGTAAAACTAGTATACCCTTGAAAATCAATACCAATAAATTTAGCATCACATTGCGGGAATTTTTGCTTAAAATAAAATGTGTCAATGTCATTTAAAGATAATATATTTGAAAACCCCTAAGCCTCTTATTAATACGGGAAATTATTTGTAAGAAACCTGTTCCTAGTAAGGAATTCCGACATGTTTTTCTAAACGATGCATTTTCAAGGACACACAGGATTATTGATTTTGTGTGAGTCCCAAATGGGCCACGTTGTCGGTGAACCCGACTAACCAGCTCAGGACTCACCATAGCTCCACACCTTTCACTTCTCCTAGCCCACTCTGATTACATTGTTTTAGGAAGTGGTAGGGTTGTGCGATATGAAACGAGGAGGAGGAGAAACGAGCTTTAATCAAATAAAAAAGACAACTGTAAATCAATTATAAAAATCAAAAAGTGATTGACATATGAATCATAGCCGACGGTAAAAATTCAAAAAAATCTCACGAACATTAATGAGATAAGTTGGAATTCTGGTCACATTTACGTGAAAACAAAAGCTTTTGGCTCAAGTAAAATTCACGAAAATGAAGATGGCATAGAACACTAAACAAAAGTACAAGAACCCAGCAATGATCAAATTCCACTATATGCAACATAACAATAAAAGTATATTATCAAAATGCTTTACGTCCACTAGAATTAATGGCACTATTTCTTTAATACATATTTAATGACACATTGATACTTCCTTATTTATGTTCTAAAAACAATATAAATCTAGTTTTTTAATAATTGTTTTTCATATTTTGTTGTCATAATGTTCTGGGCATTATTAAATATGATTTGAGACGAAATGAAACAGTTATTGGTGGCTCTTCCATTGTTGGCACTGAAACATAAGACAGTCACTGTAGTGTGGAATAATTATTCTGTTTAGTGATTTCTTTTAAGCTAAAAGTGTACTCGTTGAATTATTCAGTCATTTAGAACGAGTGAAGAGTGTAACTAGTGGTAACATGGCACGAAGTCTCAAAGCTTTACTTGCATTATGTCGCAGAAGTATTTCATCTTCAAAGGTGTCAAAGAAGAGTGGTAAGATCAATCATAGAGTAACTCATCACTCATTTTAATAAAATTAATGCTCATGAATGAAACTTGAAAATTTTGTAGAAAATATATTTTAAGATATCACTGCATGTTAATTGAGTATTAATATCTTAAAAATATCATATGGGTAAAAAAATAGGAAACTATTAAAAGAAATAATTGAAAAAACAATGTTTCAGAAATGATGGATTCGTTCCAAATAAATACTGGTCTTGCGCTTAAGGAGCTGAAGGCTTGCAGAGACGGCGATGACGTAAGTTGCATCAAAATAAATTTGTAATTGTTAAGAACATACACCTGCAATACAGGCATTATACTAACCTGTGAAATAGAAGTGTAGTGGATTTATCGAATACTGGTGTAAAGATTTAGTACAGACTTGTTTTCCTTATAAGATCGCAACTTGCTAAATACATTCCAAAACCTTAAAGTTTCATCGCCAGCTCCAGTAACAATAGATTCCCCATCAGGTGACATAGCAAGGTATAGCACTCGATATGTGTGTCCAGTTAGTTTTGCCACTTGGGTGAGACTAGGATATTTCCAAACTAAAATCTGATTTTGCGAGTATCCGTGTGTGCTTACCAATTCAGAACTATGTTTCGACCATGCTAAGTTACAGACTTGCGAACCTGTGTCAACACAATGCATTGGCTGACCAGTCAGGGTATTCCAGAATCGAATACACCTGTCGGCCGTGCCACCACCACTCGCTAAAAGACCATGGTGATGCGGAGACCAAGCTATAGCTTTTACGGCAGCAACGTGTTCTGTGTATGTTTGGAGTGGGCTCAAGGAATGCAGATTCCACACGTAGAGACGATTATCATTTCCACCAGAGGCAAGATATTGATAGTCAGGAGACCATTTCAAACCACACACTTCTTGACGGTGTCCTTGTAGCCTCTTGTCTGGAATACCTCCAAATCTCAAGTCACGTTGCAAAATGAAGCGATCCCGACTTCCTGACGATAATATATCACCGTTCCATGCGAGAGCGCCGACTCGCGCCGAGTGGCCTTCCAGATTGCTCACTAATTTATTTAGTGCAACATCCCAAATTTGAACAAGTCCGTTGTGTGTACCCACAGATACTAAGTTTCCCTTTTCATTCCATGCGACAGATGTCACAGAATTGCCTTCTGAGGAAAGATCACATAATCGAGTCACTTGGCTCGTGCATGCGGACCAAAGGTAAACACAGGTTCCCAGACCAACGCTGAGTACGTTTTGTGATGACCAATCCACCAAGTTCAAGTAGAAATCATCTTGAAGTTCAGGAGCATCCAACACTTTAAAAGGAATTCTCGCTATTTTTCGAGTAACCTTTCTAGATGATCTCAGCAGTGTTTGGCTACGGGCACTCACAGGGGACAGTGAATAAGCAGAATACGGGGAAGTAGCCTTATTTTCATGCGGTGAAAACTGGAAGAGATTTCGTCCTTCAATGGGGTGGAAAGGTCTGTCGTTACATTGCCCTTTCCTGTTATCATTATTAGAACTCAGAATTTCATTTTTCAGTAAGCTTGTGTATGCAAGCCCTTCTCGACTAGCCTCATCACTTTCCCTACCTCGTATAGGAGATCCATTGTGATTATGTTCAGACAAAAGCGCAAATTTCAGTTGCCATTCACTCACAGTTCTTTTAGGAATAAATCGATCAGTATACGATCGACATGTATCTCGTGGAGATATACCGCATTCCTTGGGAGAAGTTATCAGAGGCGCTGAAAAACTCGTTCGTATATCGCTGATGTAACCATTTCCAAGTGTAGTAGCACCATTCTCTTCCCCTAACAAACGATTTTCGTAATCTTGATTAAACATGACAAATAAGTATCACTAATATTCCTATAAATATAAGTAGTATATATATATATAAGTTCTAAAACAATGATTTAAATACACAGATAAAACAGCCAAGTTTTCAAGTTCAGGCACTGCAGTAGGAAAGGAAAATGTTTTCAACAATCAATGTTGTGTAATGCCACGAAACTCAAAAACATGGATCGCGTCCCCTGCCGCCTGAAATTATCAAGTAGGCCATGGTTTTATTGTCAACAAATACGTTTGTTTCTTGGACGGATTTATGGATCACTTTGTAAACTGTTTTTGTACTGTTCAACTACGTGCTTTTACTAATTATTTATGGTATTGATGAGGCAAACAATACTAAAATGCCAATAATCGTTCCAGTTCTGAAGCAAAGCGCTTTTTAAACCATTGTTTTGTTGCTAGAAATATATAAATACATCACCCAATATGAGAAAAATATGTGACTTTTTTGCATTGCTCAGTAAATAATACGAATAGTGAATATTTTGAAGTTACGAGGTGTAATATCAAAATCTTTAGATGTTTACTAAACGACGCATCAAACAGTCCCTTAGTCGCAAAAGAGAAAAATAATGCTTCTAATATAACTGCCTTGTGTTTGCCACACTGATTTTACCTAGAGAGTGTTTGTCAGATTTCAGTTTGGAAGTAGGGGTTTCGGGGTTTCTGCCCCTGAATTTTAAAAAATAAATTCATGCAAAGTTTTTAATTGTTTAATTTAATGTGATTTATAACTGATTTCAATTCATTATTCTGTGTGATTCAGTAAAAATTAACTTTAAAAATTTCATTAGTATTTTTGTGACAGTCTCAAATTTCATAAGTAAATACTATAATAGGATTAACTTCTACCATTTATTAATAGTAACAAAAAATTACTCTTTTCTACTTAATGAATCATTACTCTTGTCATTAATATTAATTTAAAGTTAGCTGAAGTAGATTATTACATTTTATATTACGGTCAACCACATTCAATGATTTGACTAATCACCATTATTCCACATTTAAAAATATCTAAATACTTGTGATAAATAAAATTAACTTTCATAAGATTATATTATTTATATTCATTTCTGATTTCTTCACGCAGTCCCAGATTGGTAATAGCAGTGTTAAAATAAAACAGAATTTACAATCGATGTTGACAACCGGAGACATAAGTGAAACAAGTTAAAATAAATTAATTTGAATTTTATAATATTAAATTATAATTTTGAAAATTACATAATTTTGAATAATTTGGGTTAAATAACATTTAATATCGAATTCTTTCTATATAAGCGGCGTTGCCCTGTGACTCTGACTCAACCACGTAGAGAAAAAACTATTAAGAGATAGGAAATTGAAATTTTAGCAGAACGATGCTTTTATATTGAAGTGGCTCATTAAGAAGGGACATTTTTAAATACATATTTTAAATAGGTGTTCAAATTAGTGTGAAATGCGATTTTTTCATAATTTTATACTATATCTCACAGACTTTGTATCTCACAGAAAAAATATTTATTCCATATCTCATTTCAGTTTATGCATGCAGTCATTGTTAATTCAAATATTTATTGTTTATTTACTTTGCAGATCTCGCCCTCTGCACGCGACTAAGCAATTTCAGGGATTACTCATTTTATAATATTATGAATGTACTTTTCCTTCATTTGAAATGAGATGGTAGCCCAGCTCATATAAAATGTTGCTATAAAAAGCATTAGACGTATCGCAGAGAATGCTCCAAACCACAAGATATGCATAATGATATTTGTGTACTTTTCAGAATTAAAATATATTGTAATGATCAGTTTACGAAATTGGGAGAAGTAGGAAAAGGAAGAAGACTAGAAATAAAACTAAATTAATGTCGGCGTAGAATAATAATATTGATGTAAAACATATTTCAATAAATCTTTCTTTAACTTATCAATGGATAGAAATGGATTACACCGTTTCTTTAGCCAACCGATAGTTTCCAATGAAGCAGAGAATACATTGTTAGACTATTACAGTGAACTCAACATTGTGGCGTATCAAAGAGAGTGGCGTCTGAAACACACTTGATATGGCTGCTTATATTCGGAAAATATTAATCAGAGATTAACTCCAAGTATAACCGTGTACGTGCTTTCATCGTCAATTTTCTGATTTGATTGAAATTTTTAAATTTCAGTTTTCTAATAATTTTCTTTTCAGTTAAGAGATGAATCACGGAGTTCCACAATTGCTACGGATTGACATCTGGAGTATGTTGGTTATATATCGTAATTAGTGCCTTATTTTTATCAAAATGTAATATTTTAGGGAAGCTACGAGAAAATAACCCGTACAGTTACATTTCCTGTATTTTTCTTGAGATTACCCAATAGTCCAGGTATTAGGTGTATCTTCACGGAAAGTTTTGGAGTAGTAGTGATATTTCGCTAATGTATGGTTTTGAGGGCACTGATTACGAATTTCAACTTTATCCTCTCGAGAAAGTACAGAAAATGTGAAGACGACAAATAAAAAAGCTCCCTTTTTTGTTTTTGATTTGTTGTATGTAAGCTATTCGACAAAAATGTTAATTTGTAAAAATAAATTTGGCAAAATTTACTATAAATTGCACCCATTCCTTTCTTCTCAGGTGAAGTTCAGGCCCGGTAGAGGGCTTTTTATTTATACGCCAGCATTTTTGATTTTTTTCTCTCTGAAAGTCATGGAAAAAATCTCAAACTTTCCTTCTTCATGTATTTGAATATTCCCTCCCCAATCCAGCACCTTGCCTGAATACGCTACTGTTGTCAGATGTGTCTTAAAGTCGACGTATTCGACTATTAAACTAACCCTTCTAATCGAGGTATTTGGCATGTTTATTATTTTTTTGTTTCAATAACTTAAAACCACGAATTTGTTTATAATATAATTTTAACTGTTTTACCTTCTTGGCTGATAAAAGAAAACTTTATTTCGCGAGTAGAATATTTTATAAAACTTAGTATATCAGAATAACCCTGAGACGATAACTTATAAAGTTAATAACACATTTTTTATTGTTTATACATAAAGTTTCAAAAATGCGATATAATATTTTGTTACTGAAAAATAATATGTATGTTTAATTTACATTATTTTTCTTACATACCTTAAACAGTTTTTCAGAGATGGAAGCAATAAGATTAAAAATCTTTTAATTCATACCAACAATACGATTATTTTATTTCTATGAAGATATAGAAAACATCGGACATGAACTTAGAAAAAGATTATTCAGCGCATATTTTTCACAACGCTGCGCAACGCTCAATAATTAATATGTATCTTATTTTACATTTTTTTAGTAATTTCACACAATCTTACTATATTGAAGAAAGTGTATTTGGAAGTTTATTACAGATCGGAAGACGCAAATGCCTTCACAATGAAGGTTTATCTCAATGTGTATCTCAAATGAAGTTGTAATCTCAGGCGTGCTTCATGCCCGAGAGTAGAAATGAACCTCAATCTTATCCTCTTCGCGAAACAATATGCAGTTATTCAATCAAAGTTGTAAATTTAATTCAGATTGAAATCTGCAAACACTGTAGTTGGTATGAACTGTTTGTCCCGGACAAACAAGTTCATACTGACTCCGGGCGTGGAAGTCTGCTTTTATACTGTAGTTGGTGTTTTAATCTGTAGTTTGATTGAATTGAAATGAATTGTTTACGCACAAGGTTTACTTTTCATCTTACAGCCTCGGCAACTGTGGATGTCAGTTTGGTAACACTTGGTTTCGATAATTCAGATTGGTCAACCGCTTTTCTCTCCAGTCCTCGGGGTATTAACCCTATGTGGGAGGAGGCAGATGGGTTATACCGCTTGCCGGGTTCTGGTATTCTTGGTCTTTTATCCAACACAATTAAAACTTAACATAGAACATTTCATGTAATAGTTGGAAATTTACTAGCGAAGGTCTTGTACACGCGGTCTTACGTGAGAAATACCCCTCTGCGTAAATGTTTTCATGTGGGTTGACTTTTGTCTGCAACTGCGTTGTAGACAATATTTTTTATTGTGGACATTATTTCGTATTCTTTTCAACATCAAGTATGTAACTTACATGAATAAGTACAAAATTTGTGCTTTGAGAAGTGTAATGTGTATCTTAAGTACTATTTGGATGAACTTAAACTTAAGCGGCATCGGGAGTCACTGTTTATCCCATAAACAAAAAATAAGGAGTTAACCCTGAGATTGGTCGTTTCAGATTATTTTTACTTTTCATCCCACATTCCGGACACACCTCTTGATGCTACCCCGTAAACAACTTAAATTAGACTTAAATGGCTTTGTAGAAAGTAATTGACCTCTTTTATTAAGCTTCGAAGTATGCAAAAACATCGAAATATTCATTCAAGGGTAAAACTAATGGAAGAGGTTTTTTGAAATCTCACCAAGCGATGATCATTTTGTTTAGAAGACCAAGAATGCAAAACTTCATCATGCCCGGAATTAAAAGTATATTTGTAAAAAAATACAAAAGCAAACAGGGCAATCGTTTAAATTTAGATATTCGTTATGAGAAGATGAAGTGTGAATACCTCAGTATGCGTTCATGCAGTATCTCAGTTTATCTCGAAAACTAAGCGATCTATTTTTTTCTCCCAAATGAACCACCGTCGGCTGTGGTGTAGAGATAGCGTCCATCTGAGAGGAAGAGGGTACGGTTTCATCCCCCGAACTGGGTGAGATTATCAGCCTGGTTTTCCCTCACCCAGTCCAGTGCTTCAAATTCCCTGACAACCAACCATCTCCTCTTCTCATTTCCTTTACTCAAATCATGTCGTTTGGTGGCCTGAACCTCACCATATCATAGAGGAAGACATGAACATGAAGTTTTTTTTTTCTTTCGTAGGATCCATGGGACTTCGCCGTGGTGAAACGGACCAGAGGCGGGAAGGACTGCCCGACCATGATTCCTTCTGCCTTTTCTAAACGCTTTATTGGATGCCTGTGCTGTGAAGACACACTCCACGTGAATTGGATGATTCTCCACAAAGGGGACCCGCAACGTTGTGAATGTGGTTGTTGGTTTCAATTGTGTTACAAGGAACCACTTGATTGTCTATATTAAAAGCATTTTGTTTAAGTATGAAGTTAACGAACGAATAAAGTGGATTTGACAACATAATTTCACTCGACTGATATTTAATAATGCATTTAAAATAAGGTTGCTCGAACACCTTTGAAAAAAAACTTAGTTCACAATTTTCTAAAAGACGATACAAAAGGTGATAGGAATTGTTTTCGTAAACTCAAATACACTTAGACTTAAAATCTTATTAAAACATTACATAAATTATTCCATTATTTCCCACGCCTTATTATAACTTACCATAAGTTCTTATGACAATGCAGCATGTAACTTGAAATTGTCGGTCAATAGTTTTGTAAGAAGATATTTTCTGTATTACTTTCACAAAAAAAAGTTTATTCGTTTTTACTACCTTCTGAAAATACTGAAGCATGACAGAAATGTCTCCATTTGCATCTAATTTTGAATCTGTGAGATAATGCAAAATGAATGACTAGGATGATAGCTCAATGAAGTTCAATGTGAACTCAAGAAATGAAACAAATACAAGTTGATAAGAAAACTATTATCGTGTAAGTATTATGCGGTAAAACATTCTTAATGTCTTACCTCTGTGTTGAAATTTACTGTAAATACGTAGCTCCTTAATCGTTAAGTCGCTCCAAACTCTTAACCAAAATTCTTCCAAATAATAACTAAACTGTTACAAATAATTATAACAACATCGTGTCCTAGGAGCACGAACCAGATGAAATTAGATATAAGAGATACAATAAATAATATAATAGGAACGAACCATAATGACGAACAGTAATAATACTCCAAATTGTTACGAAATATATTTATTGCACAAACGTGTAGGACATTTTATGTACGCACATTTCACGAATAGGCTAAAATTTAATCATCCTTAGTACGATTATTGCCATTAAAAAAAATATATTGAACATATGTTCGTACGCTGATAGTATGAGGAACACGAGAGTGGTTAATATGATCCAATTTGTTTTTCTTTTAAATTTATAATATGTATGAATTTATTGCATGTTTCACACGACACGAATCGGATGCATAAAAGGGCAATAATGGAAGAAATATTTGAGTTGGAATTTCCATCTGTTTCATTCCGAAGTATTTCTTGTCAAATGAGGCTGTAAATAAAACGAGGAATAGTAACAGGAACTGCCCCTCAGATTACAGAGAGCGCAAAGACAGAATTCATCATACCTAAGGGATGTCACGGTAAGTCTCGTCACAGAGCGACAAAGTGAATCATTATTATTTCTGAGCAGTTTTCAATGCCCTGATTAAGAATCGAATTTCCACCCCTTCTCTTGTCGGGATAAAAACGCTAACGGACTTATAAATATATTGTAAATAAAGAAATAAATTTATCGTCAAAAAGCAGTTACATTACAATCCTACAATTCATCTACCACATTAAAAAAAGAAGAAAGGGAGGCTCATATATACGCACTGTTCATATATGTTTAGACCAAATCTGGCCACGTCAGGGGCATTTTTAGTCGCTTCCTACAAGTACTGCACACTGCTGGGGCAAGTCGGCACTCAAGAAGGTGGGCAGTGCTTTGCTCCTCGCCACATTCACACGTCGAAGTTTCTCAAGAGAAGCTCTATTTATTTCTATTCACTCTCGACCTGGTGACTCCAGTTCGAAGTCTGTTTATGAATTTCCAGGTCGGCCAGTCCTCTTCATGCGCGGGTGAAAGGTCGTCAGATGGCTATATCCCGTCTCGAAGATGGTTATTACGTGATCGCCAAATTTTTAGCCTGGTCTGTTGAACTGACTCGGTAAGGTCATCTGTTACGTAGAGGAAACTCATCCTAGATTTCAGGCGGTGTGGAGCTGGCTGCTGTCAGTATAGGGGGTGGGCTTTTGATGTTATTCCTTATGTTTTTCGTTACTAGCAGCCACCTCGGCGGATATCAGGTGGCGCTATGCTGGCCAAGCAGTACAGTTTTTCCAACGGAGTTGGTCTCAAGCATCCTGTTATAAGGCGACAAGTCTCGTTTAAAGCAATATCTACAAGCTTGGCGTGTCTAGATTTGTACCTCACCGGGCAGGCATATTCTGCGATAGAATAGCTCAATGCTAAACTATTAAAAATGGCAGTTAAAAACTGCGTATGACCTCGTGGAGGCTAACAAACTAATTTACTCTCCAGAAGCGAGAAAGGTACCATCCCATCAATTCCGATGACAAGCCCTAAGGGAGAGGCGGATTGAAAGGATAATAATACTAAGTTAGCTACGTGTTATAATACCAACAGAACACCTACACATTTGTGTTCAATAAACCACAAAAAAAGTTCACTAGTTCATAATAATAACGAACTGTAGATTATTCAGAATTTGTTTATAAATCGTTCTGAAACTACCGAATATTTACTCAAAAAGATTCTCGTGTGAAAAACATACTACATAACCTCGTATTGTATAAACTCGCGTTGTTTGTGATGGAAGGCAGTGTACAAGATATCGTAGGAAAGTAGAGTTGTATCAGATATTTGCCACCTTGGGCGATTTCAAACTCCTGTTGAGGTTTACGGCATGCTTTTCGGAAAGGCCTGAGAGCATGTTTATAGCGAGAATCTCTTCGTGTTATGCTGCTGTTGAGAACTTCCTACTACTCCGCTCCTTTGTGACTGCAATACGAGAGGGAGGAAGGGACGTCTTGCATCGCCTGTAGGATGTGGAGAGGGGCTGAACCTTTCGAGCAAAGAAGTTCTTCCAACACTTTTTATGAATACTTTCCAAGGAATCTTTCAAAGAAAATCCGGAGTTTTTCGCTTCTTTCCAAAGAATGAATCATCTAAATCAAGAACAGTTTCGATATTTAGGAGAATCCGAGCTTTTCTTCTTTTTCGTTTGGATTTTGGTTTATTTTTGTAACGTTGAATGTTTCATACCGTTGAAATAAGTGAACGATAGAGCAATCTTGATATATTTATAGAAGTTAATATAAAAAAAACAGTGAAAAACTACGAACACGTTACGGTCAATAAACCGGAAGAATCCAGGGGACCATCCTATCGTTTCAGTTCATGAATGCGCGGGAAAGCCATGCCGAAGGTAGGATATGAGAAGTTTTACTTGTAAATTCATAGTGCGCTACATACAAAATGCTATTCGCATGTCTTCAAATTACTTGACACAGTGCATATAAAGGCGCCTTGTTCACCCCTATATTGCTAGATAAGATTATCATCAACAATCAAATATCGTATTCTTCTCAATTGTTTAATGCGGGATACAATGACCACCTTGCTCAAAAAATGACTACTAGCAGATCAACCTGGCGTTGCTCGGAATTTGAAAAGAAACGTAACACAATCATTACTGGACGATCAAAATTTAAAAAAAAGCAAAATTAAAAAAAAATTATTTGCATCGTTAAACATACTAAAATTGTATCAATATTCAAAGTAAAATTGGTAGTGAGAATTTATACATTTAACCTATAGTATTAAATCATGTCAACAGGTCTAGATTTTTTTAGCTCATTCTGTCTCGGGTTCTTCAATAATATTATAAATTCATTGTTAGTTACCATATTTCTCTACTTTCATGGTACTAAATTCTCACTTTTGTGAATTTCAAAACTCGAACACCACAAAGAAAACACAAAACAGATTTCAAGATTGTAATCTAGTATGTACGTAATTACAAATTACTTTAAAACTCTGGCAAAATGAAAGTACACTTAACACAGAGATAAATCAAGCTCATAGTTAATACCTCTTAATTCATTCAAGATGCATAGTAACGTGGCCATACTTTTGTAGCTGCTCGAATCTGATTCGTCATGCTTTAACGTCATCGCCCAATTACTCGGATACCGTGTTTAACTGTATACATCGTTCGCATAAGAAAGCATCTTAATCCTTGGTATTATTTAGTAATTTCTAAAATAAAATAGTGTTCTTCAGAAGCAATGTTATAATTATTCTTTGTTCAATATTTGGATTCTTTTACGATTTTTTCTCGCGACTGTTTTGGTAGAGATGGATAATATTCGTTGAATTTCCACTTCCTGTGTTGATGTAAATAATGAAACAAAGTAACGAGAAATAAAACTACAAACTCAAATATATCATAGTCGTGCATGTTATTTGAATATTCCTAGCTTACATATCTAAAGCAATTCAGTGTATCAGCGTTGAAGTTGATGTTAATGATTTGTATGAAACCCAACCTTGGTTGAAATGTTTGATGTGGTAAAAGGTTTTCATGATGATCTTTTTCATTTCCTATCTTGACGCGGTTGAAGTCTCATTGCTTTTAATATTTATATTGAATAATGTTCGTGTGATGGTTTGCCCTATATCTTTATTAATAAGTGTTAAGTATTTTGTTTTGAAGAAATAGAAATACTGAATGAAGTTTGTTTTCAAGGATGTCCCAATACGTATCAGTTATTTATAATGAAATCGATATTCATTTATGGTGTTATTATACTCTAATATTTTAATATTGAATAACAAAACGGCCACAACCATAACCTTTTGGACGATTTCTAAACAGCATTTATTATTAGCTGAGTACTCCCGGCGTTGCTCGCGTGAATTTTACAAAATATTACAATTCTTTCTCACATAGATAACCAGTAAAAATGTTATGCATTAATGGTAGTGGTTTGATAGTATTGGTGTGTATTAACCCCTAATTTTTTCTGATGTAATTGAGAAAAAGATTTTAGAAAATACAATTTCCCATTTAATCCCTTTAGGGATGAAATTTCGTAAAATCTTTTCTTACCTGACATTTTCGATAATTTTTCGTGTCACGCTCTTCCCAACTCTCAACTTAAAAGGTGTCGTGAAAATTGTACATAAAGTAACATAACGTCATTGGGAAAACGAATACTCGTCTCAGAATACACAAAAACCGTGGACACGACCCTAATATCGGTTTTTTAAAGTTATTTTTACGTCTCGCTTTCCCACCCCAGCTCTAAGGATATCGTGCTACTATGTGATCTCAGCTTACACTGAACGGCATTGGTAGTTTAAAATCTCACGAACCCTAATACTATGAATCCGATGCAATTTTCAAATTTTTATATTCCAATATTAGCTTTAATTCTTTTTATCCATAAATCCATTTTTCACTTCCCACCCCAGAGGTGCTAATGGTGTGTTTGTTTTATGAGAGCTGAATTCAGACTTACACAACATCGGGATTTCACAATCACCTCAGCGACACCGAAAATTATGGACTCGTCACTGGTATGTCATGTTTGATGTTTTTATAGCATCCCCTTCCCTAGGGTGCTGGAGTTTATGCGGGCCGATTGTGAACTTTGACGTCATCGATAATATCACTACTAATTTCAGCGGCCCCGAAAACTACAATCTCAACACTATATCACTCACTTTCGATTGTTTTTACATTTCACTCACCCCCAACACAAAGGGTATTCCTTATAGGAGGTGATCGTGTACTTATTTGGCAATGAGGGTGTCAGGGGTCCCAAAAATTATTTATTCAATACTAATATTGGTCGTTTTATTATGTTTACCTGTCTTTCATTATCATTTCTACCCCAGGGATACCAGGGATATATTATCTGCAATGTGGACTGATTGATAACTTACAAAACACCGGGTACGCCCTTTTGCATTTCAACGGCACCGAAAAGTATGGTTTAAAATCAAATATTGGATTTTCCCATTAATTTTTCGTGACACCCTATTCTCATCCTTCGTGGGGTGCAAGGGATATCTTACCCCCACAGTGCTTGTTTTCACATAGTCATCCTTGTATCAACTTTGGTAGAAATTGTTCCAGGCACTCTCGAGTTATGGTGGGATACAAACATAATACATTCCAACCCCCATTTCACCCCTTTAGGTGCGGATTTTCGTAAAATTCTTTCTTAACTGATGTCTACATCCTAAAAGGAACCTAATTGCCAAATTTTTTGTTTGTAGGATATTTTGTTTCTGGTATTTCGTGATTAGTCAGTTTATACATCTATGTAATAAATATATAAAACCACGCGCGTATTCGAACGCAACGTTGTGTCAAAAGTCAATCGACTAACTACTTTTCGAGTTTTGCGAACACAAAAATACGCGTGCTGAATTCTTATATATAAAGATTACAGCACTTAGTGATGGAGAAACGTATCTTGAAAATTTAACTATATCAAGACTTTTTACTGTCAAACAAAGCTGTTAATAACTCTAAATAACAATCAAGCGCGTGAAGATTTTCATCCACTGAATAGCAGCCAATTTTAATTGTTTTTTCTTCTATTGTAATTCATCAATATTAACCATAATTTGCATCTAATTGCAATAACCCTCAACAAGTGTCCTTTGATATTTCAAATACCTTTTCCGATGTCCATGATACAGACATTCCATAGAATTCACTTTTATTAGTATATATTTTTTCCATTGTAGTATTTGTAATTGGGAAATGTAGCGTGCTATTGAAGCTTATCTACATGGAGCGATTGGAGGTAGGAGTTGGGTGGAAGGCTATTGTTAGGAGGTGAGTCGATTAGCTGGGTTCACCAACAACGTGGCCCACGTGGAGGGGTAGTAGAAGTGGGTTAGTAGATACTAGCAAGAGATGGATAGATGAAGAAAGGTTCGCTTTTCAGTAATCACAGATATATGAACTGAGACATTCATGTGAAAAGCTACAAATTTTTCGGGCCCCATCGGGAATTGAACCCAGGATGACTTGGTGATGAGCAAGAACGTTACCAACAGAGTCACCAGAGGGGACCTAGTATAGATGAAAGATAAAGTGAAACCACTTAAAAACCTCTAAAAACTGTAGATTACAATTATTTGCATCTTTTTAAATATTCTTAAAATATTATATTTCTAATTCCACATAAAACGCAAATTAAAAAATAACGCAATACATGGATCACCCAAGAGATAAGAATTTTCAAAAACACACGTAAATATTATCATTCAAAACCTCTCAAATTTCATACGTAAATATGTCTATTCTTCAAAATATACCCTATGCAGCTGAAGTTATGGAAAATGACAGACGGATACTACAATCAATTAACCGGACTTACCGATGTGGAGCATTGTACAAAACTACAAGTCCTTACACCCACTGACAGCATATGAGAGCGGATCCTTTCAGATGTCATCAATAATATACATTGCAAATGCTTCAATTTTTTCTTCATTTCATCACTTTGATCAGCGGTATATGAGATGCATAGTGAACTCTTCGTCCGGAGAGAACCGTCCCGCGTTGCATGTCTTTTATCTCTGCGGGAGGTGTATGCGAAGTCCTCCCGGAGCTTCTGTCGTCAACGTGGGTTCCCTGAGGGACGCGTGTGGACGTTGGAAACACAGGGGACGCTCCCTCCGCACTTTGAGATGCTAAAGACGACGAACTGGGACCAAAGGGCGCTTAGTCCTCGTGAAGGCTCAACAGAAGCGCTGCTATGTACAAAAAGGATGCCTCACTGATAAGAAATTCCCAGAAAATAGTTTGTGTTTTACACCGATATAATATTGAAAAATTTAACTTTCGATACTCTTCAGGTGAATGAGTCGAATAACAAAATTAAAATACCGATAGTTTCTTAATAAATTTGTTTTTGTCATATATTACATATGTAATTCTATAGAACTTAATTATAACGTAAAACCAAAATGTCAATGCTAATCACATTCTGTTACGACTACGTTAATAAAATTGTTCATTTAATTTTTATTTTAATAAATGGAGATTGTACATTATTTTCATTATTAATAATTGATTACTAGGTTTTCGGAAAAATACGTTTACGTCTCCTTTAACTTTCAAATCAGCAACGCAATGTATGTTTTCAATAGAAGCTAAGATTTCAGTTCAATGTATACAGGCTAAGGAATAAATGATGAAATTTTGATATTTAACTGTGTCACATAAATTTTCCATTTAGTTCAGCTAATTGTAGCGTGTTCGTATCTATATGCTTCAGTTATAGTAATTACAAGCTTCTCTTTAATTTCTGCAAGTAAAGTTCTCTCGTATCGCGTCATCGAAGAAAATTAACAATCGTAGTTAACATTATAGCTACAGTAATTACTTTATTGTAATATTAATAGTATACCTGATGATGCATCGATACGTTTTTTTTTCCCAATACAAGTATATATGAAGGGAAAAAATAGAGTGTATAAGGTGGAAACTATAATAGAAAATGCATCTACAATATAGTAACAAAATCATAATTTCCTGTCCATTTTCGAATATTTAAAAATATTTTCTATTCTAGCAGGGCCAGATTTAGAATCTGTGGCTCAACCTGCGGTTAGGACCTAGGCTCAACCTGTGGTTAAGATCTTCCTGGGGACGGATGTAATACTGTCCCGGTCAACGGGGTCGGGGACCCCTGGAAAGTTTTTAAAACATTAAACTCGAAAATCGCGTTTTAAAGCACTTATTTGGTTAAATCCTGAAGATAAACATATAAAATTTTCAAAGATTTTACAACAGAAAGTATTAGAATTGAATAAGAAATACCAATATTGAAAACCTTTACAGTTTTCAAAACAATTTATTTATATTGACTTTAAAAATATATTTAGTTAAGCACATCCAGCACAGGTAATTAGTACACGTTTTTCGTTTAAAATATGCAAACATAAACTATTCCAATTTCAAACATTACAAATTGTTATTTTAAGCGAACGGTCATCTGCACTGCCAATGTTGTGTCTCTAAATAGTTTACTAATTTGCTAATAGTGAGAATGCTATGAGGTGCGTGTCCCCTTGTAGTGCGGACCCCTAGGCGCGTACCGGTGTAGACTGTGCTTAAATTCTCTTCTGGATACTAGTCATTAGTTCCATTCCTCTATGCCATTATTACTTGTGTCATTATAGGGGAAATATCATAAAAGTTTTAATTATGTCGAACACGCTAGACAAATCTACATAATAAAACGAACGCATATATTGAAGACTTTTGGAAATTATCGCGACATTTTGCACAGACCAAGTTACATGTTTACACTTCATTTCAAAGAATTTATATTAAACTTTTCTTAATTGCAAAAGGTCGGAAACGCACTTTCATATAAAATTAAGATTTTTTTACGTTACATTTTTTCACTTGGTAAGATCGTCCTCTATACTAGACCATCGGAAAGTCAAATGCTAAACACGGTGTCTGTTATAAACATTCAAACCTGGATCGAGATACTTGAAATCGACTGCGATCCGACGGACTGAACCATGGCGTGATAGCTAAATAAAAACTGCCCAAACATCAATAAAGAATTAATGAACATCAAATAACAAATCAACAAACACCATTTCCAATTGTATTTACTCGTTAATGGCTGCATTAGCGACCGCGGTATAAAGAGCGAATGAGGACAGTGGGGAGGCCTCCGACGCTCTCATAAACAGTGTCCTCCGTCCTCGTCCACTCTCCTAACAGCACGACGAGGCGTCATTATTCCCTCGGATGCCTCTGTTCAGAGACTGAGCCGGCGCTAATATGCAATGTAGATAAACAGATCGATGCAGCAAGCAATGGTAGGAGATCTGTTTTTGTCACTGGTTCCACGCCTCTCTTCTCCTTAGGCAGTGCAAAAGAGGAGCGAGTGAAGCAGGCGGGAGAGAGAAAGAAAGGATGAGAAAGCGCCAACAATCGCAGGACAAAGGCACATACACGAACTCCGATGCTTTGATGGAGACCCTTTGAGGAGAATGGGATACTCGGGAAACAATGTTATTTCGAAGGTATACAAATAGTTTCAAAACTGCTTTACGAGACGTACACAGTAATCACAGTTCAAAATTGAAAAAAAAGAATTGTACAATAAAAATATAATTTTTGTGCATGATGTTACTGGCACATGATCAGTATTTGTTTAAATAGACAAAAAATATTCATAATACTAAGACGTGTGTTCAAGTAAGTGAGAAAATCTGCAATAAGTTGATATTTTTTGAAAAAGGACGGTCTCAAATAAAACAATAAGAAAAAGAAATATATTTTGATTATTTTTTATCTAATTACTCCATATTTTGCGATGTTTAGTGGGCACACACTTGACCCCTCTCCGCAAAAATGACAGTTATACATGACAATAAATATCGGAATATAGAGAATGTCACCATACTGCGAACAAAAAGTAAATGTACGCAAACTAACATACATCAATTTTGCAAATTTCGAGGTAATATTCCTAACTTTAACATGCCTAACTTTCTAAATATCTATTTTAAATCATGATCTTTTCCAGTGATTGATTCCTCCAAATATATTGTTTGTTGATATTGAACATTTGACATCACTCTCATTGGGGTTGGAGGTAGTTTCGTGGTTATTGAGAGGAGTTTATTGAGTTACAAAAGATTAGATTACATGGTGGGTGTATTCATGAAAATTTCGCATTTATTCATTTGGAAACATAGTCATGGTGAGATGAAGTGCGCCGCTAATTTTGTTTCGCAGTGTACATTGCAGGTCTATTTCATCAATAAGTAATTGAATCTGAGAGAGTAGGGAAGGGGAAAATAAAATATGTGTCATCATACTCTATTGGTCCTAAGAAATAGTATCAGTTTCTACCTCCCAGAAAATGGGATCTATGCCAAATTTAAAACTCAATAGTAAAGCAAGCAAAAACACAACAATTCTTGATCATTATGTTACCTAAAATATTAAAAAGTAATAACTAAATATTAGACATCATCGACGGAGAGAGACTGTTCACAAAAGTCACGATTGGAGAATTTGAATGAAAGGATCACGACATCATATTGTTGTCAGTCAAGTTATGAAGATTCTCTGTACATGTTAACCAGCTTTTACTTTTTACACGAATACCCTTGGAAGATGATAATTGAGTGATCATGACAGGGAATGGTGATCTTTCGTTTTGTTAAACAAAACATTTTCTTTCGTGAAACTAAAATGAAACATTTGCGAAGTTCTTGAATCTCATTATATATTTTTCATTAAAATATTTATATTTCTCTTTCTACAAAATAAGTGTTAAGAAACCAGCGATCTTATTGATTGAAATCTTATAATATTGAATGTGAAGATTATTAAAATTAATTCTTTTTCTAACCACATAAAACTTGAAATCGTTAGGACTAACAATTTTCTGAGCCAGCGTTATAGGATCATGAAATATTTTCCAATACACGTTTTTCTACATACCATTCGCGACCAGTGTCCATCGAGAGTCATTCCCGCGGACTCGGTTTCATAAGCTGCAGCAGTCTGCGCCATGTCGACCCAGATTGTGAGCGCGAGATAGTCTCACGTCGCCAGCACACACCTCATTTCCTGTTCCTCGACTCGTGAAATCAAATTATCGGCTGTGGAGAGGAGTGCAGATCCCTCCATTAGGAGAACCCACCCACTCACACGTCCACCGGGGTGTCCCGTCTCCCCCCCCCCACCTACTCCTCGTATGCTCTAGACAGTTTTAACACTTCTGTGACGTAACGGAGCCAAAGGGAGGAGGGCGGGATGCAAGAGAGCAATGAAGCACTTCCAGTTCAGAGAATTAATCGTGATTATACTCACTAATTTAACTGCTGCGACTACTCTGGGCAATGATTGGACTCAGAAACTCAGCAAGAAATTGCCACACTCGCTTTTAAAGCCGAAAGGCAGAGGTTGTTTTCCTACAATTATTTTACTTACTGATTTTTAAAGTATAGTATTTATGAAATATGCTGTATCCTGGCATGGGTTTCCCCCATCCAGACACGAGTAGAGATAGATATTAAATATAGGCGGCTCTCCTTCAGAGTGTCAATCTCATTAATACTGTAGTTATTATTAACCTCGAATTTTGTGATATCTTAATAATTGCAATTTATTAGATGTTTTTTCTAAACTATTTTAAGATTTGAAATAATAGAAATCAGGACTAAATGTTTCCATACACACCTACGCGCTGCTTTTGAAAAAATGTACATTTCATCGAACAAAATAAAAACGAGTAAACCAATATTTAATTTTTTTTACATTATAACTTCAACTACAGTGCTCAACAACATTTTTCTTCTCAAGTCTGGAGTTTAAAGAAGAACATTTCAAAGTTGGAAACAATTAGTACTGTTCATTTTACAATACTTACGATGTTAGAGCGCACCGTTTTTATTCGCATATAATTTTTTAGGTATTGTAGAATATTTAGAGTTTGTCCTCTCCCAACATTAACTAAGCGATGCATTATATCCAAAAAATATTTCCAAATGTTCAAACCAAGCTACTCTGAAATGTTTTTCGACGTAAACAACGAAAAACAACTAGTAGTTGAAGTTATTTGCAGCGAAAGTACTCACATAATGAACAATTATTTTCACACCGCACAATACAGAAAATAGAAACCGCAATTAGCTAATTGGGGGAGATCCACAATGCACAAGCGCCTTTATAAATATGCTCAAGTGACTAAAAGTTACCCATCCTTCGCCACAAAGCAACATTGCGATAAGAAGAGCAGGAGAAAAGGCAGGCTAAAATGGAAAGCTCTAAGAACAAATATGAGTCACATAAATTCCGCCGTCCTCCTTTTCTTGTGAGTTAGAAGCGAGCGCTCGCAGCGGACTTCTGGAGAGGCGAGTGGAAGGGAATAAATGACCGAGGGATGGGGAATGGAAAGGAACAAGTTACCTGCACCGTCGTCGTCGAGAGAAAATAAGGTACGATTTGAGAGAGAAGGGACAAGAGCGGTTGCAATGGCGCGGTAAACTCTTCTTGGACGGACAATACAGAGTGGTTAGTGGACCGTGTCTGTTGTGAGAGGCATCTAAGAGACCAGTCTTCTGCTTCGTAAAACGATTCGTTGATGGAGGATTGTGTTGAGTTTTCTTCGACGAACGACATTCACTTTAGCGTACTTGGTAACTCTCTCTCTCTCTCTCTCTCTCTCTCCATCAACACTACTCAATCCGTGTCCGATTTCTCGTAGGTTTTCTCATTCCAACTCTGCTTTATTTCTAGTACTATTGCTCCAAAATAGTTAAAACTTCACTTTGTTATCAGGCGATTAATAATATTTTCTTTACTGACAGGATGTAGTCGTAGAATACTGTTGAGCGGAAGGGTGCGGGTTTGATCTCCTACTTGGCCGAACTGAGAGAGGTTTCCAGCTGGGGCTTCGCTCATTTACTCCAGACCTATGTATCGTGCCGGTACCGTAAATTTTCCGACAACCCAACACCTCTCTTTCCAAATTTTTTCACCGAAATCATGTGGCTAGGTGGAAGAGAAGACTTATGACTTTCTTCATCATACAAAAAATAAATAAATTTTATCTTAATCTCATTCAATGTACAACATTGAATGTTCGAACATTATTTGTACATTTTTTCCGTTTCTTCTTCTTCCTTTCTCTTCCGAAGACAGCATCTTTGAAGAGGCGTTGACCCGCACTCAAGCCTCCCTCTGCTTCGCCAAGCAAAGGACCACTTGTATGGCTTTGGTGGTTCGTGAATCGAGCAACGCAGCTCACCGGTCTAACCCTTCATCCTCGTGCACATGTGATTCATGTTAGTACGGAATTCACAAGGAAGAAAGGCGTTTTCCAGTTAAGATCTCCGATTGCAGCTCTGTTCACCCTCATAAGTGTCAAGTTCCCTCAACAAGCATCGAATAATTTTCTCAATACTGTTGAGTTTTGAGAACGAACCTTTTCCAGGACTCACGTGTTCCCGATCCGCAATAAAAACGGTACGACTGTTACTGTGATAACTTTTCCATAGGTTTCAACCTCGCACAATCAATGTATGTTTAGTAGACCTCCTCCAAATACTACGATCATGTCCGAATATTAGAAAGTTTCGCTATATAAATAATTACGTATTAGTTATCCCCGATATAAATACCATTTTTCTGACATTTCAGACATCTTGGAAACAAGGTATTGGGAATAGTTGCATATCAGTGAGGCGATACTAGTCTTCATTTTTAAGAATAAATGAATGATGCAGTGTTGTCTGCTAGTAAAATATTTATTTTACTAGTAGACAGATGCCAGCTAACCTGGCGAAAGTACTTTCTGAAAAAAATATTTTACTAGTAGACAACACCACATCTTTCATTTATTCTTAAAATTGTATTGGAAGTTCTGTGTGAAAATTGTTAAGAGGTAGGTGAATCAAATTATACATACGACCTGGATGTTAAATGCAAAGAAAGTCAGTTACTGTAAAGGTAGTCTTTATTTATGACGTGTAAATTGGACGGATAACTGTTGAGCGGTACCGAGAACAATACGGAACCCCTTGGACATATGTGAAGCAAATCTTAAACCACACAACACTGTAGGAGGTCAGTAATATTTTTAAAGACTTTTTTTATGAATATACTAGTGTTTTTTAATACTTGTCGCTATGATTATATAAATATTTGAAAAATCATTGTATGCAACTTATTTTAACAGATAAAATAAAAAATAAAAAATCACCACATATTTTATAGTGAAAATACTTATCCTATTTTTTCATTAGTTTTTTCTCTTGTCGCTTCATCTTCTAACATTCCGCGACTTTTCCTGTTTCTCTCCTAATTCTGTTTATCCTTCTTTATGCTGCACGTCCTCAATCATGGATATGTGGGCGTACTTATCATTCTAACCTTTCAGTCCTTTTATTTTCTTTATTTCGACAATGTATTTTTTAAATAGTCCATATTGCTTCACTGTTGCAATCATGTCTGGTCCCATCTCAGTTATTCCTACAGTAATCATTTTCTTGAGGTAATTTGCTCGTTCTGGTCCATAGATACAGTCCCAAAAGATATGGTCTCTCGTCTCTTCTCCTTGTCCACTTTCACACTGTTCTTCACCCACCTATTTAAATCTGTGCACCTTATAATCTCCATGTCCTGTCAACATTTCCACGATTCCTGGATTGGGCTAAACCATTTTCTTCTCTTCTCGGCGGAAGTTACATCAAACAAACACATTAAGTTGTCTCCCTTTTGGTGATCAATTCCATTATATTTGCCATGCTTGTATTAATATCCGTGTTATCTGCCGCTTCCATCCCCTATCGTCATATTTCACTACTTTCCCATCCAACACTATCTGTCCTTCTCGTCGAATAACTGCTCTCAATACAAGGTTCTGAATCAATTTCATTACGGGTAACACTCCAATTAGTACGTTCACCGCATATGTAGATACTCATCCAATACCAGGGATGACCATAGCTGCCGGTTCGGGCATTTTGCACGTGTGTGCATTTACGTGTGCGTTCTAAGTGCAATTTCTGTTAATCGCCATACTGAGGAGGGGATGGCCGCGCGCGGAGTGATGCCAGCGAAGCTTATCTCTTTATTATAGCTCACTTTCTTATCGGAACATCAGTTGTGTAGATTGTTTCCTAGACATGTCCGAGAAGCAGAAAATAATTCGGAGTGTTTGTCTCGCAGTGGCGATTATGCGTCTTCAGTCAGTCGAATGTACTGTTTGCGAAAAGATTATGGTATGCAACATAAAAAGACATTATGACGTTTCTCATTCGAACCAGTCTATTTTGCATATACAACAGTTAAGGTCTTGAAAGGCGCTCACAATTGTGGAAGACTTCGATTTTAAATAAGAATTTTTATAATTTATTTGAACTGGAATAAAGACGAGGTCATAAAGCCCTGGTAATATCATTGAGGAACAAGATTTTGAGAGTTCAGCTATACAAATTTTAAAAACCCCTTGATAAAAATTATGGAAAAAGTAAATGTGACGAAGTATGACAGTATGCATGCTTCCTTCAAGTTTCTGAAATTAAAGTGTTTCTTGGTGTTACTGAATTTCTTTAACTGCTTTAGGGGTATAATCTTCTTTTGTTGGGAAGTCAGAATTAAAAATTAAATTTATAAAAATAAATTTTAAAGTGAAAATTCACGATAAATTTAATTGCAATTACAAATTCACTTCCACCGAATATCAGATTTGCAAATACAACTAATAAAATATAAATTTCAATGCAACTCCTTTTGATGTCACTGTTGAAAATGTTCCTTCCTCCCTACAAATGGGACATGTTATAATATCTGACATAGGTTTAACTGCAATCTTCAGAGAACAAAACAGTCTAACATTATTCTTACAAAACACTTGTTCCCAAGTTTCAATGCGTTTGCTGGTGAAATTATACTGGTGGTCGGCAGTTGTTACACTTGGCGAACAGCTTTTAAAAAAAATGATGTTCGCTAAGTCCTATTTGAGATGAAGGCTCACAGATGAATCTTTTAAAGCTATTATGAGAAATGTTCGTGACTTACAACCTAGAATCAAAGATATAGTATTCAAAGAGACAGTGTATTTGTTAATTTTCATCAATATTTTCGCCTCATTAGTTAGTATCCCCTTTATTTATTATTTTGTGATCGTTCACGTTATTTATTTATCTCTTTCAGAATGAAAATGTTCTTTATTATTATTATTATTGAAATCTTGAGTATTTTCAAATGAGTTATTGTCTTTTGCTCTACTCAGTGAGTAACACTGTTTCCGTGTTCGAACTACTTCCTTATATCAAAAGGGGGGAGAGTGATGTCACTTTAGTATCTACCCCCCAATTCCTTCTATTCTGCTCAGTAGTTTCAAAGTTGTAACACAGTTGCAGTAGCATTTGTCAAAGTGCAGATCGTTTGCCACCTCTGACCTTTACTATGAAGCAAACAATAATTGTATCTATGTTCGTTTGTCTCGTTGCACATTGGTACCGTTTATATAAATTTTTACGACCATTATCATATGCCCATATTTTTTTAATATACCTCATTTACATCCAAACCATTATTTCGGTCTTCTCGACATAGTAAAAATATTTAAGTGCAAAACAATGATCGAAATATCTATTACAATTAAAATTCATAATAAATTGCTATGAAAATTATATGATCAAAAAATGAATGATAATAGTATGAAATTGTATAACCTCTTAACAATATCGAATTTATTCGAAATTTTCTTGTGTTCATTTTAAGTAACAGGGATTGATATTAACGCTAGTACGATGCAATAAGGACAGAAAAGGCTTGACCAAAGAGGGGAAAAATAATAATTGTTAAATTTTAATAACGAGACATGGTGAAAATCGAATTAATGGTAACGAGACCTGGTGAAAATAAAAAAAATGCCTAAAAATCAATGTCTTTTAAATACTAAAAAAATATTGTCCTAAACGTAAGAAAAATTCCCATATACTGTGTAGAAAGAATGATTCGACAATGAAAAACGCAAACGTATTCAAGGACGAGGAAAATACCTACTTCCGGTGACCACAATACGCCGACAAATTGGCCGTCCGCCTCGGACACTTCTGCAGGTAAAGCACAGGCTAGCAAAAGCCCACAGGACATGTACAAATTTCATACAGAGGACTTGACACTGGCGGTGGCGAGGAAAGGACCATCCTGCCACAAAGTTTGTGAACTGTAGAGCTCTCACCCAAGCAAACGCCTACGGCTTGACAATAGTTGCAAGAGTTAGCGGACAATATCGGAAGCGACGAGTATAGCTTTGTAGAAGAGCAACCACCTGGGATGAAGGAAGCAACCTAGGGATACGAATAGAGAATGTTAGAGAATGGGTGATTTGTGCAATCAGAGGCTACCTGCACTGGGAATATTTCAAGTATTCACATTACGCAGTTAATTAAAGTGATTCTTGGCGTTAATAAATTTCTTTAACTGTTTTAGGGGTATAATCTTGACTTTGTTGCAGAGTAAGAATTAAAAATTAAATTTGGAAAAATAAAATTTGATAGGAAAAATCACGATTAATTGAATTGTAATTAAAAATTCACCTCCCACGAATATGATTTGTAAATATCATGGATAAAAAATACATTTCAATGCAATATGTGTTTTATAACTTCAAAGCTTGGGGTAAAATATGAAAAAATATCTGTATATCCGGTACAAAGTATTTTCATTCAATTCCATATTCATTCATCATCCAACATAATGCCCTGGGGTCGAGGTGTTTAAAATGCATGTTTGAATCCAGCCTTGAATATCAACATGCTTATATTCATTTATGTTTATTATCCATTGGATATGAGAGTAATATATTTCTGATCTATCGTAAGGGCTATCGTCCAAGAAAGAAAGGAATTATTGAATTTATAAGCAAATCAACAAATATGATGAGAAACTAGAATAGTAATTTCCCTTGAAATTTATTCATTAATTTCGGCAAAACAAGAATGGAATTGCTTTTAAATGTGTTTCAATATATTTTGATTTCAGATAAGTAAATGGAATAAAACAGTCATAAATTACGAGCCATTTCTCTTTTTAGCTTTCTAACTTATTTGGCATTTAAAACATTATACGAGCAAAGGAGGAGATAAATTGTGAAAATTGTGAATAGTCGAAAAAAGTACGTAATAATTCATCCCTTACATGGTCTTATCTTTTAAATTCGACGATAAAATATGAGGATCCAAAAATGAAATATAGTTACAATGAAAAAGAAAAGACCATACAAGAGAAAAATGAGCACGGATAACAAAATTTGGAAACATGGTGGAAACTACAAGTAGCAGTGACGTAGAGAATAGTTCACTCTAACAAATGAAATTTCTCTTCGTTGCTCAGGACGTGTGCTAATGCCTCGATGGAAGCCATTCCAGCACTCTAACGAAGCAAAGTTTGCCATGTCAGCGTGAATGCTCCAGGGTCAGAGTGAAGTTTGCAATCGGAAATCTCTGGAGGTCCGAGATTCTATTTAAACTAGTGCGCCGGAAAAGTCATTAGCTAAACAAATCTGCACTCCACTTCCCTTAAACGAGGATACATTACGGCGTCAATAATAATACTGTCTCTTANAAATTTCTTTTTTTGCCTATATTTATCTCCAACGCTTAAACAAACAGAACGAACTTTGACAAGAGTCTGAGATTTGTGGCATATGGGCGTACAATACTGTACTTTGACATAACTGCCATGAGCAGATATAACCTTTTAGTAATATTTTACTACTAGTTCAAACAAAAGTATATACCGCGCTATTTTCTTTAATACGTTTTACATATTCGCTATAGTGTGACATAACGGATAAATATAACTAGACAAAGTGTGACATGAAGGACAAGGATAATATTAAATGAAGTCGCATTCATTTTGTAAAAGGAAAACATTATACAACCACTGGAAAATGATGTACTATAAAATATATACAATTTACCCAATGCTGAACTGGGATGGCGCTACAGAAGTGAAAAATATCAGTAACATTTTACGACAGTTTAATATAGATTTAACACCATTTTTATAACTGCAATACGGGTTGTGATTCACTTGACTGACGCAGTTCCTTTTCTAGGTTGAGGGAAATTTGTTGACATTCAATTTGAGACATTTCACATTTCTGGAATATCATAATAAAAAGCATGAATGTGCTCTTTGGTATACGGAGTACGGAGATGTATCATCATTTATCATAGTGGAATAAGATAAGGTGTGCTCGTCATGAGCATGTGCGGTGCAAGCCAATCATATTCAAGATTTTTTTCGGAGTGGGCGTATTAGGATGTCCACGAAATACGTTTTTTAATATTTACTTGACGTATTCTTGTACAGCAACAAGTTTTCAATTTGTCAGCCCGATTTCCGCGCGACCTTGCGGTTTTCGAAAGCAAACCGTGTGAATAATTTAGATAACACAAGTAATTTGGTGTACGTCTATTTAATCAGCACGGTCACGTGGTCATACGCAGTTTTTTTTCTGTTTTTTTTTACAAAATTATTTTTAATGCTACAACAACATAGCACAGTAACATAGACATCTACGTTACAAAACCTACTGAAACGTTCTAAAAAAAGCGACCGTAGAATTTTCCTGGGATGCAACGAAGACACAGTGCATATGACGTTGCCTCACTTCTGTCCGTGCTTTCGGCATGTATTTGAAACAGAAACAAATCATGATTCTAACGCATCATAAGTAAAGGACACTACTTTTCTTAAAACTGCGCATATAAAACATTCCAAAGCAATATATCATCTCCATCCTGGCCCTAGTTTTTCTCCGGTCTTATTACGGTTAGAGATTGATTCATTCTTAAGCCATTAGGCTCCGGCGTAAGAGTCATTAACAATTTTCTTATTAATGTCGTATTTAGAAGGGTTTTAATTGTGACGATTTATTCTGGTAGTAGCTAATTGGTACACATATTAAATGACGTACTTATAGTACTAAAAATAATTGGTCCATGTGGTCATTCGCCGTTTGTAACTGCTTTTTGTTGATACATTTATTTTTTGTGCGGATGAAATACGTATTACTTACACTTTCTGAGCCCAAAATGTAGAGAAAATATTTGGAGCTTATGTTAGACTTTTCAAAAATTTACTGTATTATTCCTTAATCCTTAATATTCGTCACACAAAATACTCTAGAGGTCACTTGTGCCGATTAAAAACAGATAAAAACTCAAAATACGAAACATGAATGAAATTCACTCATTCTTTTCGTCAGAAACGTTAAACACGAATGGACAGCTCGATATCAGCGATATCCAAAACGGATATTTATGCAGAAACTCTTCAGATGAAACTCTTCGTGCATATTGTAGGTTGTCGAGCGAGTTATCCTTTTCTCCTATCTACGTTGTTATGCAAGACCTACGATGTTATGGTGTGGGGTTCGCTATCCATTCATACACTCAATCTTAAAGTAGCATTACGAACCTATTCCTGGTTTCCTCATGTAACTCTTCTCGTGTACATACAATGAGAGTGAATAAAGAGGGACGCGTACGCAATATAATGTTTACTGTGTTCGGGAGTTCGTGTTTGGAACTCGACTGTTTGTGATCATAGAAAGTTGCGTCCAATATTACAGACACTGGACAACCTAATTCACTTTTTGAGCTATGGTGAAATTTGACAGTTTAGTGTTATTGGCTATAAACAACGATCCGACTGCACGTCGAGGTGCTTTCACTACCTGTACTAACAACACAAAAGTACATTGACTGTCGCCTGCTAGTAAGCCTCGAGTTCACCTTGATACGACTAATATTTAAGCGTATATTGGCGTACCATAGCATTTTTAAATTTAAGCATTTCCAAATCTCATAATAATCTATAATAATAATAAATTTATTACCAAAAAAGCAGTTTCTCCGGAAGCAAGCAAGGGAATATCCCATCAATTCCGATCAAGGACCCTAAGGCAGAGGCGGATTTAACATTTCAGCACATTCCTAAGATAAGAACAAAAATAGTTCTGCGCGTGCTATAATATAAACAAAATACCAACAAATTTGTATATAATAAAACACAAAAAAGTTATTTCAGAAGTACGCATCATTATCAAACCATAGATTATTTGGAAAATATTGTTTATAAATCTTACGTTTCTTTCAGTTATCTAGTGTGGTGTTTATTTCATTACACGTCTTAACTTTTTATGGTACGTGGTTGAGTAGGGAAAATTTATTTTCTTTTGTGTAGTGTCTGTTTAAATTGATTAAATATAATCTCTGAACGTATAGAAATGTACCAGTCATTATTTGTTTAATCTTTATTTGATTGGGATAATCATTGCATCACCCAAAACTTATCACTCATTCTAAAGGAATAGCAAAAACTGATACTCGTACTTTTATCTTTCATATATATATATATATATATA
>NNCF01126512.1:1299609-1314415 GCA_002313205.1 Laupala kohalensis
TATATATATATATATATATATATATATATATAGCCAGCCCAGCCACTGACGAGGTAGTCGTTACACGTGAATTAGAGATTATACAATAGTATATGCTCTTCAAGCCAGTAATTTTGTACCATGTGTCTCGAGCACCGCCAGGTTACGTGAGAGCACCACTGTCTCATGTGAACATTGAGCTCTTTGCAATCCGGTAACCTTGGCTCACACGACTCCTGCGATTCTCACCTGCCGACGTTCGTCGTGTTGAGAGGGTTAGGACGGCTTCTCACAGATTTGAGCTGACAGCCTCCGCGGCTTCAGGAGCTTAATCTCGTGGAAACGTGACGTTTTTCCCAACCACGAGATTGCTTGGTGGAGGTAGAACGCACCAAAGAAACTAGTCGCGGCTCCTGTGATAGAGCGAAAGACCATCAAAATGTAACGCGACCACATCGATAGAAAAGTTTCCTAAAACTCACACTCAGGGATTTGAAGACGTGGATCAACTAGAAAACGGAATGGAATTTTAAGAAATATGCTGAGATAATGAGAGATGAGAGTCGTTTCAGTTCTAATTCTCGCAAGGAAACGAAGTTTTGCATATAGGCATTGTCCCAGGTACTCGTAGTACAACATTTTTTCCCTTCATTTTAATTATTTTTCTCTTGACTCTGATCCTTACCACGTAGCCATTACCACAGATTAGATCCTTAACCTTTATATTATATTTTTCCCCCTTGTCCTTACTTTAATACCTACCTCCCGTCCTTTCCATCTTTTTTTCTTCTTTTTTTCGATATCTCCATTTGACCTTTGCCATATGGTCATTTGACCTTTACCAGCTGCTCAACATTGAGGCGTTGTCAGTCCCTACCTCCAGCAGGTCGAGCGCATTTACTATCTTTTTATACTAAAGCAATCGCGAATGTTACGGAATAAAAATTAAGGTTTTAAAAATTTTCGACGTATTGGAAGTGTAAATACATAATATCATTTTATTCACATCCTCCAATAAAAGTTCATTAATGTAGTAGTTACCGATGTCATGTTTCGCTATAAAGGCATTACGTAGTCACGTTTAATCTAATAACATTTTTTTGAGGGTTTCAAGCGTATCAAATATTATGACTGGTGCTTTTCTCATTTAATTATAAACGCAATTTTATACCGATGTTCGGATTCATATGAAGTTTTTACAGTATGGTACATACTTAACAGTCACAAAACATGGCTTCACTAAAGGCATTTGGATTTGCCAAAACGATGTGTGTTATTCAATTACTGCACAAATTATAACATGTTGACCAGCTGGAAGAAAAAAAAAGTTTATCATGACTCGCTGATAAATTAAACGTAGAACTCTAGACGTGGATATTTGGATTTTACTTAATACCACGAAACGAAAGTATACAACGCTTAGGCATATATTTTAACTCAATACTAAATAAAAAGTGTAACAAATCAGCTCCGTTTTATAAATTAATGAAAATCAATACAGTTAGCTATTTGGAAGAGGCTATTTCAAAATTTTAGGACCGTATAGAAATCAGCTTATCATACTTCATAACTTTAATTCGGGACAAAGTTACGGGTTTTGTAACGTTTTTAATTCGAAGTAGTATATTAATTAAGCAGGTCTCGCATTCCATGTGTTTAGGTTGGGTTGCTTGTTCGCTAATACACGGAGTATTTATTCGAAGTGTCAGAAAATAATTTTTAAGCAATCTAAATTTCCTCTCAAAATGTAACTTGTAGATTTTTATTTTGATAGTATTTATTAGTTCGCGGTTTTGGATTTAATTTCATTTTTATTCCTTTTATTTCCCTAGAGTAGCCGCAAGATGCTTGGCAAATGAACCTACAGCTTTTAAAATTCCGCGAAACACAGCTTTAGAGCGTGAGGTTGAGTGCCTCTACTCTCGATGCAAAGCAAATAACGAACATATTAAAAATGGCACTTTGTTTCACAAAGCATAGCGAAAGTAGCGGAGAATGTGATAAACGATTCGGAATAAAAATTAGACTGAATAATGTGTGTAAGGAATGAACACAAAAAATGTCATAATTTAAATATCAAGTTACTGAATATCGTTGGAATGAGTAACATTAAGACCGGTATTACACGGTCATATTTCTATTCATGTCTATGATCAAAGATATGATCAAAGGTTTTCTCAACAAGAACCTAATGTCCCCACAGGGGATTTACATCTAGTAAGTACGTGTTTGGCAAACACGGGGCCCCGAGCGGAGTCTGACATTACTTCCACTTACTTGTGCTAGTCTCCTTCCTTTCTCTTTCCTGACCTTCCTTGGTCACCTCTTGTTCTTTTCGATCCCGACGCTAGTACGTTGCGAGGGCTAGGGTATCTTTCATTTTCCTCTTTCTTTTGTCCCCCCTAATTTTTTGTCAATGTTTTGATGTACGTTTTGAGACATGTTTTGAGATATTGTAATATAGGATGGTTTTTAGTGGGTATGATTGAGTCATTCGGCGAGTTCCACACGCTGGGTGAGTCATGTTGGCTCTCCTCAGTGCGTAACTGCATTTTCCCTACCTGTACAGAATTTTAGGGCTCTAATGACCTCGATGTCGACGAGCCGTAAAGCACCCCCCTAATAAAAAACATATGCCATAGATATACGATCAGAGTTGAACTCTGATTAAAGCTTGTGCATTGCACTGTGACATCTTTGATCATAGATATATGTAAAAAAATATGACCGTGTAATACCGGTCTAAGAAAAGGTTTTAACGTTGAATCGAATGTGATGTCAAGTTGGAAGTTTTGAAGGGTCTGCTGGGGTTGACGTTTTGCTACAGACCCCTCCTCTCACCAGGAGATGAAGGGAAAATACGCCTTTTCACTTCTTGGGAAAGATGCGTCAGCTCGTTGTAGGATTTGGAAGAGTTGAACGAAAGTCTGAGAAAAAGTTTCGATTTCTGCATTTGCTTCCTTCGCAAAACGATTTCGCATCAATAAAAGTACTAGTGTCTCGGAAGCTTTTAATAGAAAATTCATTTTGAAAATAAAATACGAAATTACACATCAAATGGAAATACAATTTTAGATATGGTGAAAAATGTTTTGAATCTGCAATCAGGCATATTCAAATATTCCAATATTGATGCTGGGATGTTACGTACTACTCTCAAGTGTTCCACGCTACCGGGTCAAATGGAACTGTGTGGAATTTGATTGAATCTCGGAAAACTGATTTTGGGAAATGTAAATCACAAGAGTTTCATTACATCGTACGGATAGCACCCAGGTCCAGCTTTACTTTCCGGAAGGCCACCGCATGTACACGAGAGGAAAGATAAAGGAAAATTTAGCGCATATTGATTCGCGTTATACTTTCTGAAGAAAGGCGAGCAGAGAAGAATCGCTGGTTTCGGAAATCTTCTCGCTTACAGCTAGGTCCCTCATTGGTCTAATGCGAAAACTGACTGAAAAATGTCAAGAACGTAAGAAAGTACGCTTTTTATTGATACACCAAAAATGTCACGGAGCTTTCAAGTACACATTTTTATTCATTCGTAATCAGGATTTATGTCTTTCTTAATTTGTATTGTTAATTTAAGCTTGATATTAAATAACCGCGTTAAACATCTCATGCTTTAATGGTATTTTAGGTATAGCTTTTACAAAATTATTTTGTACAGCTTCGGCACTGCTTAAGTACAACTTTACGTATCAATGAAAACAATGACTTGTTTGAAGATTATAGATTTTAGAAGAAATTATAAGACAGTACATTTGTTAGCTACCATTTACAATAAAAAACTTGTAAAGTATATTTAAAGAATTAGCGAAGGAAATAATATAAAGTATAGTCATGAACTTTGTAAAATTTCATAACTACGCATAAATGTATTTTAATTAATAAATACATTTTCAGTAAAACATTACATACATTTTAATAATACATTACAAGTTAAAAGTGTCATGGAACAGCTGCTTGAGAAATTGAACTTGCACCGAAATAAAAGCGCTTCGGCCTTAGTTCGTAATAACCCCACCCCCAATCTCCCTCAGCCGTCTAAGCGTAAACAGCAGCCGTCCTCGTCATACGCAGAAGTACACACCACTGGTCACTCGGCGTTAGCTTCTTCCCCGAACTCGGAGGACCCACCATGAGGTAAGGTCGTTAAAAGGGACGCTAGTAAAACCGTTTTACGGTTACCCCACGAACTTTTATACACGCAAACGCTGACTTATCAAGTTGCAACTGAGTGGCCACCTCTCTCTCCCTCTATCTGTGGAAGAGCTCATTAGGAGAAAGCCTCATGTGCAGGCTAGAGAGAGACTCGCTTCACGCTGTCTCTTTATTTTCAACTTCTACACTGGATGAAAAAAAAAGGGAAAAAGAATTCACTTATATATCGTGGCAGTTATAATGAGAGTGGACGTAATTATAATATTGTAAAATACAGAAAGCAAATATCTAACAAACGGAGAAACATCTGGAACGTTTAATTTACAAATGTATATTCCTTCCAAAAGACACACTGGTTCCAAATTACCTTGGTGTTTTCGAGAGGAATAACACAAAAAATAATGACAAATTATCCCTAATTCATAAAAAAAATCATATCAGTTGCAAAAAGCACAAAGATAAATCGATTCATCACGAAATAGACAAATGAAGCTTTAGTCTAAAATATAAAACTGATTTAAGTGTTCTATTACTGCTCGTCGACTAGTTCCTATTTTAAGTATTATTTTAATGAAAGATTTGGAATTAAGTTTTTAGTAACTTTTATGTGAAATTTTTTGTTTCTATTAACAAACAAACGTGGATTTTTTCATTGTCATGGTTGAACATGAACGAATGTTTCATATATAACAACACAAATATTGTGGGAAATTGATTATTACTCCGAGACTCAGTTTGTAAATAATTGAAGATTTTTTGTCAACATTTTTGTTTTTTCATGGATTTCGTGAATGCAAGATAACAAAAACACCAAGGTAGTCATGTACGTACTAAAGACAGTGGGATGACCATAATAATGTACGCTGGAACGCGTAGGTGAAGAATGCTGACGTAAACACCAACTTGCGGAAAAGTACTACTACTTTACTTCAGAATAACACGAGAGTAATAAATGTGTTAGAACCCCAAAGAAGGCGTAATATATCAATTTTAACTTCTCGAGAATAAGACTGACGAAAGCTGAGAGAATGAGTCCTAACTGGAAGATAAAAAGACTAAAGTACGTTACATGAAACACTGACTGAGGAGATAATTTTATGACACTAAAAGAATTTTTCCTGAATCTTAATTACCACATTACTTGAGATATTACTCATAAATTTCTTGATGTCTCTGGTGTAGTTCACTAGCATTTTCAGTCAGAGAAACGAAGAAACGCAAGTAAATTTATGAACAAGACATAAATTTCAAGATTAGAGGACAAGAAGATGAAAAATAATCCCCTTTCGTTTGACGTGGAATGAAATTCATGTCGAAATACATTATTTACAGCAGTGAGAATCATGAAAAAGTCTTCTTTTATTCAGTATACACATTCTCCTGATACATTGATATCAGACATTAAAACAAATGCATTTTAAGCACCAACAATTTCAAATGAAATGGCCAAGTGACTGAAATGCAAGGCGAACTCTTCAATTTTAAAATACCATTTTCATTTCGACATATCTAAAATGTTGAGCACTTTCAAGATCCTTCATTTCTCGTAATTTTAGCAGCAAGAAATTCAGTCTTAAGAGGTAATAACGTCAGAAGAAGATAATATACTTTTCTTCGAGTAAAAATAAAATTTTCTTTAGCAAATCAAGTATTTATTACAATCCTTTTTTCTATGTGAATACGAAAGTAAGGAACTGTTGCTTCGACATGCATTTATATCCATCGTTTCGTTTATAAATATGTTACATGTAAGTGCAAGTAGGATTGTGAACCAAGTTGATGTTCACAACAAATACAATAATTACTAGCTCATAAGGTTATCATGTATAATATCTTTACTACTTGGAAACCACTAATACGAACAGGAAATATAAACAAAGATTTATAAGATAATTGAAAATATCATATAAACGAAGATTTACAAGAATAATTGTAAATTGTTGTATTAGTTTAATTTAGTTTTGATATTGAAACAGAAAAAAGTAGAAAACTACTCTCAAAAAGGTATTATTTTTTATTTATTATTTAACTCAAGATTGAAAAATTAATATATAAACTGTTAACACATGTAAATTCAAAATAAAACAATTCGCGACCACTGGATAGATTGTTTATACTCTAACTATAAAATCATTATACTCTTTTGAAAAGTCAGGTTAGGACTAGAGAGAGTCCCGGCATGAATAGTTATCAAATATAAAATTCATTAAATTATTTAAAAGAGAATACCCACGGTGAATATTCGTGTGGATCATGATATCAGTGATATTTATTTTAGTAATAATAATTATGGTGAAGTTTCTGAGATGTTTAGCACATATTTTAAGAGCCGATACATGTGTAAGAAAATTATTTTCAAAACATATTATCGACTCTTAAGTTAATTTTTCAATCATTTCATTGTTAATGAATGACCTGTTCCCGTTCGGTGAAGTTTACAGTGTTGTATTTATACAAATGTAGAATTATATCGCTTATGCTCTTTTAAATTCTTTTATTCCTTATTTTTAACATTTTAAGTAACATTTTTTGTAAAGAATCTTATTGGGAAAGAGGATATAACTTTATATTTTTTGGCACTACAATTTTCATTTCTCCAAAGTCGAGAGTGAAGTATTATCATTGACTACGAGGGGAGGGGATACGAGTACGTAGGCATGAAGTTTTCTGAAAGTTTAGTAAATGGAGGACGAAAATATTTTAGTTCTTGAGGATATTTTTGTTGATATACAATTTGATACATTTTTAAAAATTATAAGAACCCTAAAGTAGAAAAAATAAGTACTTTTCAATGGTTGAACGAAACAAGTTAAAACCGATACAATCTCATAAGTAAGTAGTTATACTCTGCAATTCTACATTCGAAATATCACGTCCCCAATACTCAGTATTTACGGAACGAATCATGTTTCGTGCTGTAATATAACAATAAAGTGAGAATGATATAAAAATGCTGTTATTGTGTCCATTGTAGAATATTATTGGAAGATGTATTTGAGATAGATTTGAGGAAGATTAAGACAAAATATGCAGCGAAATGTTTTTGAACCAGGGCTGAGGTGCAGGAGCGGTGGAGTTTAAAATGTCAAATCTCGATTTGTGAGTGGCTCAGAGATAGTACAATGGAATGGAATATGGGGGACTTGAGTTTTTTGAAACAAATTAATTTAAATTTCTTTATTCATAAACAATTTTGAGGAAGTCACATATTGTTCACACTTCAGAATTGCTCTGCACGGTGGATCTATCCGAGAAAAAAGAGGCGGAAGTCACTGAACACAAATTACCTGCATTTTTTTGGCGAAACCTGCAAGTTTATTAGGGAAAATAGCCAAAGTAGACAAAGGCAAAATATTTCACTTTTGTGAAACTCGCGCGAAAAATCTAGTTGAGACAAGTAAAATTTTAAAATTAGCTAATTGAGACAACTAGCGAGAGAAGCTTAAAAACTCGGGGAGACCAATTACATAAATATAGAAATTCCTAGAATTTCGGGACAAACTCATGATATTCGAGGACAGAGATGTGTCAGCATGATGTACGTTCGATACCTTTGTCAACACTTGTCCTTCGCATCTAGAGCGTCGGAAGGCACTTCTCGTGTTAATGGAGATGGAACTCAAGGGCCAGTCGTGGCAGTAACATACGCCGCCGATACAGCATCACTACCTGTAGTGTGAACCTCGTGAGCTTCCGGTCACCGTTATCCGCCCCACTGTAGTAATTATGGTGTGAGATGGAACCATTTCTCAGGCTGTTCGACTACGACGCAGTATAGTTTCAGTGTAGATTCACTTCTGAAATACATGTCTCTCATTACCTCTAACTAAATACGAAAGTAAACACAAGTCTTTAATTATTCATTTAATTAAATATAACTCATTTGCTTATATCCGACTCGGGCATGAGCGAGACTTTGTTAAGCGATTTTTTGCGAGTTATTTCTACAGTTTAATTACTAATATAATACATTGAGTAAAAAATATCTTGGGGACCATCTTCAAAACTTTCTAAATCAAGAATTATTTTTTTATTTAGTATATTATCCGAAGTTTCCGCAGTTATAACAGTTACAATAGAGTTATTCTAATACTCAAATGTTATTTAAGAAAAGGTAAATTTTTTTCTGAAGTGAATTATACTGCAATTTTAGATTTGGATTACGCATTATTATGCCGTATGCAGAAAATCATTTACAAAAGGGTAATTTACTTCGACGATAAAATAATTATATTACATATATATGTTGACACATCATTAATTGAAACAAGGGCTCTAATGACCTTGACGTTGGCGAGCCCTAAATCCCCAAGAAAAAAAATTGAAACTGGTTAATGTAAAAACGCACTGGAAATTGCAGAGTTTCTTTACCAAATAATTAAAATGCAATAAATTTAGTATTACTAGTAGAGCACCCTTGATCTAACTCATGTTTTGGACAAATATTCTTTCTCAAATTACAATAGATAAATAGTAAAAATAATATTCATTAATGCTGGAAGATTGATGTAAGCGTTAATGTACGAGTAAATAAATACAACACAATCTCTTCTTTTAGTAAACGGAGAAACACAAACTAAAAATAAAAGACTACTTAAAGGCTTTTTCGAAAAATCTTTTGGAATCACCATCACGCATAAACTGCAAAAAAAAAAAAAAAAAATTGAAATGTAACTTCGTTGTCTCATTCATACGGGTTGAGAGTAGGATGAAAGTTACATTTCATACGAGAAAGTTACATTTCATTTCATAGTATACGAGAGATTGGAGTAAAATACTGAATTCAAACAACAGTTAATGTTTTGTTATAAGATCACATAATTAAATAATTAAGATTGAAACGCAAAACTTTGAGGAGAATGTCCCTCATTGGAATTGAAAATTTAAAAAAATAAGAAAAAAATTCATGAAAGGAAAGCATTCATGAAGGGAAGGAATTTTTTGTTTAAGATTGATCTCTCTGTACCACCAGTGGGGGTTGATGTCTTATATCTGATATAATCTAACTAGTTAAAAATCGGTAGAAATGCACCTAGTATTTAACTCTCACTATTATTATTCCACATTACATACTGAAGAAAATGGGTAGAATTTCTAAGTTCTGTTTAAATTTTGTATTTGTTAATTTATGATTGAATAAATCTCTTCATATTATTAGAAAAGTGGCGTTTTCTGTGAATTAGTAGAATGTATACCTTCATAAGGCTCGATTATTCTTATAACATTTAAACTTGTTCTAGGGAGACAAAGAAAGCATAAAGATGACATCGAACAAACGTCGAAGTGATGAGACAAGTCTGAGGAATACGTTTTGTAGATGATTTGAATAATGTAGTATTTTAAAACATAGTTATAGTTTGATAAATTGAAGATACGAGAAAATTACTTTTATAATACATAATAGTAAAATAAATAATAAAAATATACAATATAACATTTATAAACAAAAAATTATCCATCAAGTACAAGAAAAGTCCACCTATTCTACTCTTTTATGAAATTCTCGAAATCAAGGGGAAAGAGTTACGGTGAAAGTCGTACTTGGCACCGAAATGAAGGAAAATTATGAGCAATTTTTAATGCGTAACGTAACGTAACGTAAAAAAATGTGAGTGATTAAGAGAAATCATTTAGCATCTCACACATCACGATTCATGAAACATATACGTATTGGGTGGTGTTTAACACAAATCACAAAATTCTGCCCGAAGATTCAGATAGAAGACATCTGGAGCTGGAAGCAGGATCCCAAGAACAGCGTTTTCACAAGAGTGAATGCAAAGAATATCACTTCAATAAAAAATACACCTATTGTTGAAGCAGAATTAATCTCATTGGAGCTTATAAAAAACAAGATTTCATTGTCGTGAAGAATTTCAATTGCCTCATCAATAATAAGTTCAATCAAGAAATAATTCTCACTATTTATAATGTGAATGTTAAATAAATGTTTCAATATGAAAAAATGAGCATAAAACAAATTATATGCGATACAATACGTATTTTTTATTCTTCGTCTCGTTGCTCGTACAAAGGCAGCCCCAAAAATATACAATAAAAAAGAATCAAATGAATACCATATTATTCGACGGTCAAGGTCGAGCTACCACCGCGCTCTCTGAAGCAGGAATTCAGAAATATTTCCTTCGGGACCTAATAAGTTTCAGCCGGTCACTGGCGCGCCCTGGTGGCATAAGTTTAAACTACCCTTTTGCAAGGGAGTAGCAGCTATGAAATGATTCAATGTTGTTCCAGCGGCGGTCAACAGCTTACTGAAGAATATTTTACAATATCTTCAAGGCGGGAACGTCAATTCTGCCGAACTGCGCAAGCGCGTGTCGTACCTGCACGCAAGAGCCGGTTGATCGGCTCAGGTGTACTTAATCTGTTACCTGCATGATCATTTCCAAACAGGTGGGAATAACAAGTAAATGTAGTTTAAATACACATACTACTTATATTCCCACGCACATACATGAAAAAAAAACATTAGTGAAAAGGAGTTACTAAATTTATAATAAAAGTCTAATTAAAAACTTTCAATGTGAGGCACGAGTGATATATTTCGTAATTCAAAATTAATTCCTCATAAAAATTTAGTTTGTTTCAATTACAAAGACTAAACACGAGTAAAAGCTGAGATGTAAGAAAAAACAATCATTTTAGGCGGAAATCGTAGTTACGATTTAATTTGACGAATAAAAAAATAATTCATACGAAGTTTATTAACGAGAAACATTAAAAAAAAAATTAAATCACAATTCGCCAATCGTATTCGAACAGCTGCGCACATTTAAACTTGATTATACAGAAAAAAAGAACAACGTACTTCACTCCAGTATTCCTAGCGACAAATCCATTATCAAAGCAAAACAAAAAATACGACAGCAATAGTAATTAAATTAAAACACCCTTGAAAAGATAACCAGTTCCTGTCACTCGTTAAGTTAAAATGTCCTATAATCAATAAATACGTACAAACCAAAAGCACTACATCTGCAAACGATGATACATTGAGGCACACAATGGAAAAACTAGTGGTGCAAAACCACACATTTTCTCATATACGTTATTCCGTCTGCAGCATAGGGTTACAAAAAATTCTAGAGTAAAAGCGTCATTTCTGGCGTGGTTGTCTATATTATGGTCGTCTTCCAGAGATCTATTCATGCTCAAAGTTGCTAGATGAACTTTGAAATTAGTCTTATATTTGAAAATTGAAAGTAAAATATTATTTAAATACATATAACCACATATCAGTCTTATATATATCGTAAAAGTGTTATGTAAATGTGTTCGCTGTCCTCCTATGTATTTTATCATTATCAAATCTTTCTTTCAGTTTACGAAAAGTGTATTCTACGTCTGCTTGGTTCATTTACACAGCTAAATATTATTCAAGCTTATTGAAACAGTAAACTAATGCTCAAGTGCAGCAGACAGAAATTATTTACAGCGTCCATATCAAAATTGCAAGCGAACTACCGCTAATGGGGATGTAATGTATTCTAATTGTGCCTTATGTACTGAAAATTTAAGCAAAATCGTTGGTGTCGTTTTTTAGAAACATTTAAAAGAGTTCTTTGACCTTCATGTGAAGTACCTTTTGTTTTCTAGCCAAAAAAATAAGAGCACGTGCATCGACAACAAGTAAATTCTACCGTAAATACAAAATTCGAATTGAATTGATTCATCCATTTACGGACGGACGGTCGGACAGATGGACGGACGTTATGTCAAAAACCACTTTTTCAGAATCAGAGATCTCTGGGAAATCTCGCTTTCGAATTTTTCCACGATTACAATACTTTCTATATACGAAAATGAGAAGTAAAATTGCAGAAAAAGAAGCATGTAAATCTGATCATAGGTCAAATAAGTAAACAGAAACAATAGCAGATGAATGAAAAAAAAATTTTTTAAAAACGTTAGTATCGCGTTTCACACTTTTCTTAACAAAATTTTTGCAAAGTAATTCACACTTTTCGAAAAATGCACATCTTGAAGAACGTGAAACACAAGTTACTTAATCCCGATTTACAAGTGTGCCAAAGAGACAACGGTTACCCTTAAGTATTGAGTCAGTATCGTCTATACTAAAATCTGGCACGTGGCCCTCAATGAATTTACTTGGTTTATTGTTTTTTCCTAGACCTCAATCACATGGATTTTCACCATATCACTTTCTCTGGTTCTATTGTTGGTTTCCCCTGATGTTTCGGGTAGCACACAAGACAAGACCCAAGTATGGGCATCTGCCACACATGGAATACAACGTGACGTTATTTGCAAACCAATGTTCCTAGAATGAAATAAAACAATTTTCTTAAAGTTTGAATTTATTTATCAGCCGAGATCAGAAGCGCTTGCTGTTTTAGATAACTGATTGATTAATTAAATCCAAAATGTGAGAGAGTTACTGAAAAAGTATAAATCTCGAGCATTCAGTTCTCGCCATCAAAACGGTCCTGGTAGTCTCAACGCAAACGGAGTCTTCACCATAGATAGCGTCGACGCAGTTATGTAAATTTCTGGAGGTTGGAGCCTTCTGCTTAAAAGATGAGACGCCCAACGAGGAGCTAGGGGCGAAGGCCGTAACATCCCACTCGTCTAATAGAAACAGTGTCACCACCTAGTTGTCGATTACTGAAATATAATGAGCCAGATTCTATCCTTGACCACAAGGTATCTCGCTTGATTGCAATTTTGTTCAATGCCCAAAGCTTTAGTTTCTTTCTATACTCCAAATCATGTAACTTTGCCGAAAATAATGCAAGAATACAGAACATCGCCAAAAGAGGAAGAGAATTGAATTGACGGTAGATATTGGCAATAGATTTAAGTTTTCAGAAATTCGAATGTTCTACCAACATAACGCTAGGTACAAATCTAATTACTCTTAAGGACGATGGCGAAGTAAAAGTGTTGGCTACATTGAGTACAAGCTCTGTACCAACATCAAACCAGTTACACTACCAAATACCAACAAAGAAAAAAACAAATAATTTACTGTCAAGAGAGCTGTTACAAACTGCCTCTGACCACTTTGAGGACAATAAAGTAATTTACTGCGACTAATATATAGTAAATTAATAAACACAGTGCGTTTCAGTTAACGATTTTTTTCCTGTTAAATTTCTCGAAGCACAGAAACATGACTTCGAGTCCAGAGTACAAGTCTCTTTCAAGGGCTAGTATTTCATTGCGTGACTCAGCGTCACATCTCAGCCATGGTAGAGCAATGCTTTAAGTGATGTCTGAGTATCTGAAACGGGTTTATCACAGTTCTTTCACTATTGTTTCCGTTCTCATGCACTCTTTTATAAGAAGTCTATTGTAGACCAAACTTCTTGTGCAACGCATACAACTTCAATCGTATTCTTTAACTCAAGTTTCGCCATCTTAAGTAATAAATTTAGTGACTTATCGAAAACTTACGGTAACAAGGAGTTTTTAAAGAAAAAGTTCTTAAGAATTTTACTGACGGAATTCAATCATTTACGTGAAGTCAGGATGAACTATGGAAAACGTGCTGTGAACAATTGTAACTCTCAAAACTTAGTTAATGGGCCAATTCACTGTTCACGTTTTCATTAGTGAGAATGAAAATTTTAGAGATGAACCAGCGTAGAGTTGTGCAATTTCACCTTCTGCGCATGCGCCACCAGACTCTCCTTACACCCGTCATCCTAATTATCATACCAACCTTCCTTGAAACGCGGGGTGGTTCATCATAAGAATTTTCATCTCTACTTCGTATAATTTTCAACGATTCAAAACTTGCTCAATCTGATAAATTCAATTGTTTTGCGATGAAATGAAACAAATTTGATCTCGTTGAGAACATGTGCTACCAACTCGGGATTTTTCAATGCAATTTTACACTTACGAACGTGATTTGTTCAACTGTCACAATCAACCTAGCGAATCTGAATAGGACTAAGTGAGGAACGTTACCGTAAACTACAATTTTTGAGCTACATAACATGACATAATTGCATTAAACATAACAGTGATTTTGAGCAGAAACCTGAGAGGAAGATGGATGAAAGAGAAATGGACCATTGGAGATTTGAACGTCTTCGAAGACAGTCATATTTCCACGTCGTCTTCCTTGTCGCCCATCACCGCACAAAGCGTTTCCGAGGCCGAGAGCGAGGGGCGCATTGCGGCGGACGCAGTCAGATATCTGTGGTTCCGACTGCTCCATTGTCTCGAACGGGCGGTTGCCATTGTCCGTCGTCGTCGGAATTTGTGCGGACGCATGGAACGACGGGTCACTCGCTCGCCTCTCGTCACCACATCCCCTCCAGCGGAGCGCTTGCCTTGCTTCTTCCTCCATCCTTTACCCCCCACCCCCCGGAATCGCCCTTGCCCTACCTCACTAATATATTTCTATTTAACATACCCCCCAGGGGACTTACATCGAGTAAGTACGTGTTTGGCGAACACGGGGCCCCGAGCTGAGTCTGGCATTACTTCCACTTACTTGTGCCATGCTCCTTCCTTTCTCTTTCCTGATCTCCCTTGGTCACCTCTTGTTCTTTTCGATCCCGACGCCATTAGGGCTAGGGTATCTTTCATTTTCCTACCTCGCCCCAGGGGACTAACATCTAGTAAGTACGTGTTTGGCAAACACGGGGCCCCGAGCTGAGTCTGGCAT
>NNCF01126512.1:1316434-1340458 GCA_002313205.1 Laupala kohalensis
AACAATTGAACATGATATTAAACATAAAATATGTTAACAAAAAAGCAGAAACTACACAAACATGTAGTATTGTATACACCAGATAGCTTGTTTTGTTAAAAGTCTTTCATTATTTATTTAATTAGATTATATAATGGACGTTAATCGTACTAGAATTAGTACAATTAAAATCGGTTTTTAACAGTCGATGTGGAACTTCACTTCCATGATGTCACTATCAAGCCTACTGGTGGTCCCCCAGAGTTCGAGTGTGTTATGTAACAAGGACAATCTTCTGTACTTGTTTTCAAAGAGACCGATTCGTAAAAGCTTACTGACATAAAGAAAATGAAGAATATTATTTTCAAGTACTTAACCTTAAATTGAAATGAATTCAAGGAATTCAAAGCCTTAGCTGATAACTTCGTTCACTATGCGTTCTGTGTAAAATCTATTTTTCGTTTGTCCGGATTTAAAAATTTGTAATTACGTTCATATTTGCGTAAAATACTAAAAACTGCAGTGAACGTTTTATTGGAGGTATATAATTTTTCAAAGAAACAAAAGTGAAACTTTAATGTTACAAAAGTAAAGAAATGTAGAAACTAACATATGTTTTTAGAATATAAGAACCCCAAGCAAAACAAACGTTAATAATTCAACATTCACTTTGTTGAATGTGGTATACAGAAGAGTTTTGATTATTCACAAGATTTATTGACGAGGATATTATTACCCGGGGGAACTACGAACAAAGAGAAACGATTTTCTAATGTGCAATGCTACGAGGATTCTAATATTTTCAATTCAGGTTGAAACAAACTGGAAAAACATATCCTATCATATCCTATGATAATCTATGCTGTACCATTTGGAGAAAGAATAATGAACAGACGCATTTGTGGTAATACCACACATTAATACACGAAGGGTTGAATTCTTAAAAACCTTATTAAATTCACTCGTTCAATGTCATGTACGGAATGGTTTATCCAAAACTATTGCCTTCCTTTCATTCACAATACTGGAGAGTTAATTTTATAATATAATGATTTGGTTAATGAATGTTTGATATAATTATTAATTTTGACACTTGGTCGCCATAAATGATTCCAAATATTTTTTTGTTATTTTAATATATATGCAAAAATATTTTATTGGAAAAGAGGAATCAACTGTATACGTATTTTGAGATCTTGGATTCTAAACTAGAAATTATCTGGAAAAAAAAAATTAAAAGATAATTTCAAAATATTTAACTTAGGTTTTTTACGTCGATGATTACAGGAATATAGTCCCATTCTTCCATTATGCTTTTTGTGCATATGAGATCGTTTAAATGCTCTGACATAGTCTTCATAGCATGGAAGGCTATGGCTCTACGCATTTGAGAAGACGTACGTCATTGGCTCCTACGGCTCTCAACAGCTACCACAATTGGTTCCAAATAGGCCAAGCTGGACGGAATACGAAATCTCGTTTCAGATTTAATAAAATGCGGTAGTGAGTGATCAAATCTGTACTCACACTGGATATGTGGTATGGTTTATGCTAATGAAGGGTGAAAATGGAGAGGTAACAGTCACTCATCCGAAATGAATTTAAATTGAATCATGAAGTGAATATAAATGACGTGGGATAGGTTAACCGCGTTCCATTCTTGTAGTGGATTTCGGAAGTATACCATATGAATCATTCAGCGAATGATATTTAATACGACTTTCCTTAGTAAACGCATTCAAAAGTTACTTACCCAGTGTAAATTTTGGAAGATGTCTCATTTTAGGGTAATTTAGCTAAGTCTGTGGGACAAAGATCTCCTTTAGAAATGAATTGCAGATCACTAAGTTTCCTTGTGGAAGTGGGTGAAGGATGTGGAGTGGAGTGGTTGAAAGATAATCAATTTTTTTCCAATTTCGACGGGGCACCCTTCCCTTTTGTTAAATGTCATAAAAGACTTCCATAAAAATTTGAGATTTTAGAAACATATTTTAGGGATTGTTATCAAGTTTGAGTGTTTTTTAAATTCAAAAATGTTTAAAATTAAAAACATTATAAAGCTTGGTATCAACTTCTAAAATATATTTATAAATTCTGAAATTTTTATGGAAGGTATTTTTCAAGTCATAAATAAAAATGGGATGATACCGCGACCAAGGGCTCTAATGACCTTGTCGTTGACGAGCCCTAAAGCCCCACAAAAAAAAAAAAAAAAAAAAAACAATACCACGACCATTTCAAAAATTGAATTTTTGAAAACCACCTGAACGTGGAGTATAGGGAGGTTTGGCATAGATTAATTGGTGGGTTACAAGAGAAATGCACGCAACGTTGCTAAAGACATCTCCTCCACCATTTTCAACGACTTCTATAAGTTTCTAGCAGGGATGTCAAGATGAACCAGGCCCTGCGTCCAGGAAAGTGTTGAGATGTGAAACCTCAACCATTTACGCGACAATACCTAAACTACTCATATATCTTCCGTGAGGTTATATCTCACAATTGCACATGAAGAGTGGGGTTTCTATGAGTTCCTGGGAGACCCATTCACGATATACGTTATCATGCCTGATGGTCCATTAGATATTGTTTCTCTTTGGGAAAAATCCTCATTAAAAACGGTCATATAAAAATGCTTATAATAACAGTAAATATTTATCTCGTATAATTTTCTTTTTTTCCCACAAAATGTTATTTTTATATCTGAAAATTTGTTTTTCATTACAATTAAGCTATTATGATCAGTATTTCGTGAGAAATTTCAACTTCATTTCCTTTCACACCGCAACGTAAATATCAACTGTGCTAGGTGAATTTGCCAGTGGTGCCAGGTAGTGGGGTAGACCTTCGTAGTCTTGGAATAGTGCGCTTCAACCATAAGGATGGTTCTGTTTTCCACCTCCAGGCAGAAAGTACCTCGTACGAACGACATTCTTGAATGAGGCAAAGGTAATAAGGTAAGCTCGTTCGGCCATTATGTTGTACATTTACTGAAGATGAACAAGCAAACTAATGTTTCAAGTAAATGATAAAATAAAGATTGTCATTACTTTGTATTGTTGTCATTTGCCCATCAATTTTTACTTCTAATGGTGGTACTGTGTAAACACCGTAACTATTTTTTTCTTTTATTTAAAACATCACCCCAATCCCCAACATACACATTTCCTGGGAGTTGTGCTCTCTCTCTTTGTAATTTAAATTATTACAGTTATTTTCCTTACAATTTCTAAAAAAAAAATTCTTCTAACTAAATATTTGCTTTTCTTCGCTTCTTTTTCAATATATTTCACCGTTTCTTTTTTACCATTTCTTCCTTTTAATTTTCCTGCGCTTTTGCAAATTTTCCACTTTCCAAATATTTTTCAACTGTCTTAAACGTCCATGAAAATTTCAAATCTTTCTTTTGTTTGTATTAGATCATATTTTTTCCTATTACCAAATAATCCATACAGTTCGATCATTTTATCAAACACAACTCGTTCATTTCCATATAACTCACAAACATATAGAACTTCACGGATTTCGACATCACACTCTCCCCAGCAACTGTAGTTCATCCACATAAAAAAAGCAGTCTTGATTTTGTGCACTGATTTCTTCGCCTGGGAATTCATAGTCATCATTCGTCCTTGTTTGACATACCGATGACGAAACTGCGCAATGATAAAACTAGAGGTAGAATTTTCAAACGGATTTTTAAATCTTTGTTTATCCTAAACAATACTTTTTGTTACAGTTAAATGGAAATTTGGGATCACAGTAATGATAAGTAAATATTTGGGACAGGAGCCTTCATGACCTAATGTGGTGAACGGATCAATGGGATCTGTAATTATTCTTCAAGATTCTATAAGGATAAAATTAATTTTTATTCAGAAGAGAAAAAAATAAATTTACTCCCAATATTTGCCATAATAATAGCATTAAGAAAATTAAATATTTTATGAGTTGCAACTAAGATGTACTGCTTGAGAATGAAAAGTAATTTTAATTAACAGTTTCAAGTTGAAGCATTTTTACTAGCGAGCTTTGTAGATTCTAAAATATACGTGCGATAATTTTAATCAGGATTGAAGAATGTTATAATTATTTGAAAATAAATATATCATTGTTATTGTGCTTTTTTCTTACTAATTTTTCTGGTAACTTCTTGAATTAAAAGAAAGAAAGGTACTTTTCTACGAAAATATAATTCATGTTTTATGAAGTGAAATTTTGAATAACTGGAATCCATGCGTTTTTTACTGTTTCAGTGATTTATGACTCTCCATTTCTCCTAAACATTTTTATTTCAGTACCTGGTCATACGACATTATTAGTTTTCATTTTAAACTCCTCGCGGAACATAAAGCAATAATAAAAATAAACAATATCATTGTATCTCAAGGGAACTACATATATTTCGTACTAATGGAATGCTGTTAAATACATAATTAAACATTTCAGGAATTTCAGATAAGGTTTAAAGTTAAACACGAGAAGAGAATAATAATATTTAAAAAAAGGAAAATAAAAGTTTTAGCCAAAAACATGTGCATAGTCAAATACAAATTAAAAGTAATAAAATAATAGCTAACAGGCAGAATATTTTTCCTACTAACATTCATTTTAATGTCGAAATGCGTATTTAACACATAATGACAAATTAAGAGTGGAAAGTTATTTTCGTACAGGTTTCCTCATATTCATAAATGCGGCAATCAAAAATTCAAAAACTGAAATGAAAGACATTACACAATTTTCACGTGTGTCACGCTAGATGCATATTACGGGTACAAATTATACATGTAATGGGTCAATTTTATATTTAAAAAACGATTGTTTCCTAAAACCACATATTTAAAAAATATTATTTTGAAAAAAAGTTCAGAACAGTTCAAAGGTCGGTGAACAATGAAATGATAAATTAAATATTAAATTAAAATCGTTCTTATTCGAGTATTTTTCTTCAAAATAAATATTTTTTAAAACAAACATTTCAAATAAAAAAAGTTACGAATACCAAAGGAAAGCTGAATAAAATATATCTAGTGCAAAATAAAAAAAACTCTTGAGCTTTGGGTCTTGCAGAGAAAACTACGACAAATCTAAATCACACGACTTGTTCTTTTGTTGGTGGTTGTGGACCATGTACGAGTTTATGATGTTATTGAAACAATTCACAAAATCGTAAAACGCGACGACACAATACAAACATGGTGGGGAAACCCTTCAGGTATTGGATGCTGAACACAACTTCGAAAAACAAAAGTATAATTTACGAGAGCTTTAAATGATCCGAACATAAGAGACCTGAACACCTGTAACTTCACTCGACAGTCTACTGAATTGAGATTTCTAAAAGTAGAGAAGACACTTGAAGAACATTATAAATCAATACAATTATTCTGTGATTATAGGAAACTCACATTTTCTGCGTCAAAAATCATGGACCTTGAAGATAATGTTAGTGAAATAGAAGCTAAAACTATTTAAAAAGACAAAAAAATGTGAATTTTCTCTTTTTCTAAATTTGGTGCAACCATAGTATTTATTCATGAATGGCGCCAAGTAGGATAATATAAGCAAACTGAACGGTAGTGCATAGCTTCATCATGCATTGCAAGATTTCATACACAAGGAGTAAAATTGTACTGATTAAAATAAATACATACGATATTCTAAATAATAAAAAAGTTGAGGAAATAAATCTTTTTTATGTTGTTAATATTATTTCTGAAGAAACAAATATTAAATATTTAAAACTTGCTCCTATAGTCCAACTTGCGCTAATTCAGAACAACAAAATTGTCCCAGGCTGAGATTGTTTAATAATGAGATTATATTTTATATATCATGTGTTTGGAGATATTTTTCACGTATTTGCTGATTAACATGCAGCAATTAATCACTTGACTTAACAACAGAAATCCGAATTAATAGGATATGTCGCTGTTAAGTACGATGAATTCGAATAATAAAGTTGAACAAAGTGGAAGTATTTTAACTCACAACTTCCGGGTACCTACTCGTGGAGGAGAGTTTGCCACGTCAATAGCCAGGTGAAAATTGCGACGGACCGGGAGTCGAACCCGGGATTCCGAAATTTTCCGCAGGGGTGCTATCCACTTCACCACCCATCTCGACTCCCAAGTCCGTAAGTAACCTCCACCTGATATGATCCGGAATGAGTGACCACAGGTGGTTCCATTGCTGGTAGGTCTTAAGCCCGGTTTTCGAGTACCTATGTGTCGGATGGGACACTGGTTCACCGGATCAGGTCAGGTGGAGGTTGCGTGCGGACTTGGGAGTCGAGACGGGTGGTGCAGTGGATAGGATCCGGTCGAGTATCAGGTCCCAGGTTCGAGCCTCGGTCCCTCGCAATTTTTACCTGGATGTTGACGTTGCAAAGTGGAAGTAAGTATTTTGTTGCCATATGTATTTTAAAATATTAATTATTGATGAAAAATTAGCCTTTAGCTTAGAGTACTCAATCTTGATAATCTCGAATATCTTGCAGTTCAATGCAATACACGTGGTTCTAGTGATTTTCAATTATATATAAGATCAGAATGTCGAGATTAAGATACAACATCTATTTCATGGAACACAAAATTAACTGCGTTTAATTCCAGGTTAATTTAAAAAATGGAAATAAGCGCATTTTTTGTTCTATGAAACAAAAAAATTCTTTTTCGTAAAAAAAAACTGCGTTTAATTCCAGATAAAGGGTTCTAATGACCTTGATGTTGGTGAGCCTTAAAGCCCCGTACAAATTCCAGGTTTCCCTGCGTGCATAAATGAGAAAAGGAAATAACATGAATAACTAGTTCATTCATTTTATGTGATTTAAAGCTCAACGAGAAATGCAAAACGTGAATAAGGAAAATGACGTTGATGTGGGTACAGACGTATATGGAAGTGACACTCCCATATAAGTTACATTTCTTTCTTCAAGTTGCTTTATGTCTCTATTCGTGTTCAGTGGCCTGAAACGAGTTCCGATGGCGCTGTAGTGGAGCACAAGCACAAGAAAAATCCAGAAAGAAATTAAGGCTTGTATTATGGTTCGTAAGGTGACGTAGTATGACATAAATTAGTAATATGACGGACAAGACACGTTTACAGCGTTGTCGTTTTAAGAAAACACGTTTAAATTTATAGGTTACTTAGGTTGTCATAAATGGTACTAAATTATATGTCTACAATATTCGGTTCACTACAATACTTTTTTATGAACAAAATCAACTTACTTAAGAAAAAAAAAAGATTCGGAATTTACTTTATTTACAACATTATATTTTGTTCCTTTTATATTATAAAACGTACAGAAAGTAGATAATACATTTTCATACATTTTCATACGTAATAGAACGATTTTTGCTTCGTTTAACATTCACATATTAAAGATTAATTCCAAATTTATTTTTCATGTTAATGTTCAAGAAGCCAAATAAAATTATTAAAATTTCATAGGTTAATAGTCTATCTTTCTCGCATCACATGAATTATTACACTCAATTGATATTCAAATAATTTTAAAAATAAATACGCACTTGTTAACACATCTTGATATTATCATGATCGCAACTAAACCGGGGAAAAAGTTAGTGTCAGATCAGTCACAATGTGGATAATAAAAAACTTACGTAGTTATACTTAGGTAAAACGTAACTCTTATACTTACAAAGTTATTGATTATAAAGAACTAGACAATACAAAAAAATAAGGAACAAGACAATAATACAAAAAAATGGAGTGGGAAAGAATATTCTCGTAAACGATTGACGTTGGGAATACAGAGCTTGGGGTACGTACCAAACAGCAGTTACGCATTATTCGTTGCAGCAGACTCACCTGTAACAAAGAAAAGGTATTTAGATCGAAGTCCGTGGAAAGATACATATGATAATAACACAATACAGGATTCTACCAAGAATATATAATTATGAATATAAAAGCACGAATTGTATGAAAAAATTAAAGGTAAAAAAATTATGTTAAACGAATTTATTAAAAAATAAAATAATCATCGGTCACAATGGATTTAGAGTGATGTCACGAGGTTTATCGAATTTTACATGTTCAACTATTTCATTTGTTCAACACATGTCAAAAGGGTTGTGTGGGTAAAAAGATAATCCACCATCTTGGATCGTCTGCCACATTAAATTTAGAGACATAAAAATAAAAATAAATTGCGCTGTCATCAGAAGAAATGCTGTGGGCTAAAGTTCACGTGAAACAGTTGAGTTTAAGTATTTAAAAATTTTGTCACAACATTTGAAGTAACTTTTCTTTATTGAAAGAAAATGTTTGTGTACGTAGTAAGTGGTGATTTTTGCAAGAAATCGTAGTTCCCAATTAGTAAATGCATTTAACATATCGATGTATAAATTAAAAAAATGGAAAAATATTTAATACACATATATTTCATCCATGTATCTATACATGGAGAAAATATATAAGTTCAACCACATAAAAAAAATGGCAACTACCCAGGAAACGAATGGTCAACTCTTCAATCAAAGCAGGAAGTCCCGGTCTGTACCCAATAATATCTTAATGTAATACACGGTGCGGATTAAGCAAGCAAAAAAACATTTGTTTTGCAAAATAGTTCGTAAATTGTGACTCTTTAACCCCTTTAGTCTCTTCACACGCCCCTGTTCCTGACTACTCACATTCAATAGAAAGCCGCATCCTCCCACATTTTCTTCTGCACGAGAGTATCTCTACAATATCGACCAATTCCACGATCTAGCCATTCGGTGTTTGCAGGATTAAAGGGGTTCGCCAAATACGACTAATAGGATATATCTCTAGAACCTGTGGCTCGGCAAAGTAGTATTTTGATAGGTATAGATTCACGAAAGCCGAAGGATAAAGTGAGGATAATAGAGCAGTTGAAACGGGATTACTTGTTTATATAAACCATACATGGGGATCAAAGGCGATATTATCACGAGGAAATGGAATAGACCTATATTCCTTGAATGAAGACAGAATATTCACGATTTACATTATGCTCATTTAGGAATAAATCCCAATACTATCTGAAAAGTGAATTCTTTCCCTGGTAAGAGATAAAGAAAAAGTATTAAAAGGTATTCAAGACCACTGATATTTTTATTAGAAAGTATATTTTAAATAGGTTATTGAGAACAGCAATGGAAGTTCTTTTAGGTCTTAATAATAATAATAAATACATTTATTGTCATATCAGTTACAAACTGCGAATGACCACGAGGAGGACCATTGTTTGTAGTATTTTAAACAAATTGTTCCAAGTTATTGCTGAATACGTCAAAATAATTATTCTTGAAAAACGCCCTACAAGGCAAATATTGATAAATTAGCTCTTTGACATCTCCAAGAGATTCACGAAGTCATACCTAGTTTTTTGACGATAAATTGATTAGGTTGTCAAACAAATAGGAATTACTAAGTTTACGGGACTTCTTTACAAAGTAAATGTTACATTAAAATCTGTAAGAAAGAGGCACTTCGAGATAACAGCAATTGATAACTAATAAGGTTTGTATGTGCATCACGAGAAATAGGTTTGTCAACCTTAAGGCGCGGGAACTTTGACTTTAAAAATTGCACAAAAACCAACAAAATTTGATGACTTTATTTAAGATTGTTTAAAATAATTCCTCCCAGTACCATCAGGGAAAACGTGAAATCTCAGTTTACAAAGAAAGCCAAGCTTGTATAAAAACTTTTAAAGAAATAATTCAACACATTTAAAAGCAAACTATTTTTTAATGGTCTACATATATGTTTTGAACTCAAATTATTTATTGGATGTGACTGGAGTTACATCATGAGAACAAGATAATTCATAATCATTTATCAATTATTATGGAATATTAAATAAAATAAAAGGTACGAATATATACTATACCACAGGATGAAATGAAAAAACAAAATATATGCGCCAAAAGTGATCGAAGCGTAGGAGATGACGGAAATGAAATCCATTGGTATATACATCTCAAATCTCAGTTGCCGCGTATCATGAAATACGAAACAATAGCGTTTATGAAAACAATACACGAGCTCCTATGTGGACAGCAAACAATAAGAATCTTGGTCACCACAGAAATTTCCTCTGGTTCATATCACAGACGGATGCTTCATGGGCTTCACTTCATCCGCCGGAAGCGACGTGAGAAGAGACGAAGGGACGAAGAAGGCGAAAGGATAGAAACGATGTCCAGCGTCCACGGAGCCATCGTTTCCGGTGACGTGGGTGAGGAACACAGCGGTGGCGACATGGAGGAGACAGCTTTCAAAGGCATCGGACGGAGTCCATGATGGAAGTAGGTCGTCTGTGTGGTGTGGTATGTGGTGGGGTATAGGGGGAGACACGCGTCACCACGCTGGCGAAGGAGGGTGACGTCGCCTTGGCGACGCGGGGGTGGAGAGTCTGAAGAAAAGAGAAAATGGATGGGGAATTATTTGCGTCGCGATGGTAATGGAAGTAATAAAACCTACAACAATGTCTTCCTTTGTGATTTTTTCAACATTTCAGTAAGTCATGAATAGTGACAAGTCTCAAAATATCTCTGAGAGATATATCTTCATGTACACGAAATTGCAACTGCTAGGCGAGCCAGAAGAAGGTTCGATACTTTTGCCATCCCATGTCTAATCCAAAAATTAAAATTCCTAATAATTCCTTGTCATTTACTATTTGTTTTTGTGTATAGAAAGGGTTTCAACGTCCTTCGAATATTAGTCACATAAAATGAAAACAACTACACTTTCATGGTTTACCTCTGAGGTACAGGATAACCGTTTGACTGATTAATCAATGCTTGATCCAATGAAGCAATTAATATAAGTCATGTTGAAAAGGGAAGAAAATATAACATCTCAAATTCTATTCACAGACTTTCCTCATAGTTGTCTTGCAATGAGGTAGATATGGAATTAGACTCAACAAAGCGTGTTGGGAATAAAATGAGGGAGGTTCAAGAGGAGAGAGTGAGAAAATGAATACTGGTATAATGTGTGAAAGAGACAGTACGTGCATTGGTAAAAATAGAAACAAAAAAGAAAACTGAAGTCCAAAACGAATGTTTAAAGACGACTGGTCGAATGTCCTTACAGCCAAAGATTGGAAAATGTTGGTAACTGGAGAAATAAAATGTTTCGGAAAATAATTCATTGTGAGACTTTGACCTAACTGCGCCAATTGCGAAGATAAGACTACAAATAAGATGTGATACCATAACTTGAGGGGAAGACTTTAGATGATAAATGTCAAAACACCCGTATTTCATTTAATATTTTCTTCAACGGTTCAATTATATTATAACAATTGTGGACAGATTAATGCCCATAAAAATTAATAATCAACGCATTCTAATTGATTCGGCTGTAATACCCTAAAACATTAATTGGCAGAAATTCATATTTTATGTATGAACCACAATTATAGAAGTTGTATTAAAAAACAAATTAGAGGTCCATGCGATAAATGTATATTGTAAATTTTGAAGGCATCTAAATGGAATTAATTTAATAAATCAACGTTTCAAAAAAATATACATATAGCGTTCATAAATGAGCTAGATGTTTACTTTCGCACAAATAGTAGTCTCTTCTGAATCAGACAGGAATGACGATCAGCGTCAGATTACGAGAATTTGCCACTGTAACAATACCACAAGTGTCAATACTCAACCGAGAGTATGTTTGCATAAACACTCAATTAAGTTAGCAAATCCTGAAGTGATTATGGTAGCCAATTCAAATTAGAACTTCGTTTCATAGTCATTGATTTAATTAACGAATGTAGAAACCAAACGCAAACGAATAAGGTATAAACGATTTAAATGAAATTCCATGCAATTATGTATTTTTCACACAATATATTTCGCAATCCATGAAGAATTCGAAATAATGAAATAAAATGCGAATATTTAGACGTAAAACTATTGTTTTAAAAGTCAGCTTCGTTATTTTTATTTAGTGTATCTCTCTTACATTGACATGGAAGTACAAATTTGTTTTCATAATATTAATCGATAACAGCAAGAACACTTACGTTTTATGGGATCAAATAATCTAACATACAATACAAAAATTAAATAAAAGAATTCTCGGCACAAGAAAAATATAGTTGCATGTGATGAGTAATAGCAAAAGCTAGACTGCCTACTTTTCCAGTTAAGGACCGAAAGTTAGAATAATGACCAAACAGAGCCTGTAAAATGTATGAAGCACGGAATAAAGATGTTTTTAGGGTAGAGAAGGGAAGGCATTATTTTAAAGTGGCTCTAGAGGAGGAAAAAAAAACCACTAAAGAATAAAGACGGACGCATTACTATTATGTAGTACATTTCGAATAAGCCTGTGATGTATAAATCAATAATTTGGTAAGGTATATAACAATTCAGCGAATAAATCACATGGGAACTCTCATAACCAATTATTCTCTCCATGTAACTTTTGTTGGCTCGTGTTCGCTATCCGTGAGGAAACTTCGGGTTCGATTCCCAGGGAGACCAGAAAATATTGTAGTACCGCTTCAATATAATTGCTATGGGACTGTGTGAGAGAGCTTATTTCTCCGCATACAACAGTGCAGCCACTGTCGTAAACTTGGGTATACAATCATTATAATATCTAGACATCATTTCCTTTATGCATTTCTCACACATGTCGATGAGTAAAAACTTGTCAAGCTTCAGGAGCACTCGTACTATGGTTCATAGTTTATTTAAACGAAACAACCAGTGATTGTACTCTCATCGAACTCTATTGCGATTTCACTAGTTTTACGTTTTATGGATTTTGGTCCGAGAAAAATTAGATATTTCTGTTTTTTCTTTAACATTTCAAAAATATGAAAAGTGTAATGAAATAAACTTTCGGAAGTGATAAAATCCTCACTTAATACACGTCATGTAGAAATTATATATAAAAAGAAATATGCACAGAAGAAAATGTCAGAAGTAAATTTGTGGCTAACTGTCAAAAACAAGAAAAGTTGTAGATTTTGATAAAACGGTTATATAATACTAATAATAAAATGATAACCGAATCCCAATAAAGGAAATCTAAAAATGTTATTTTTGTCACAACTTGAATCAAAGTATTTATATTTGTTTCATAGTATTACACGGTTATTTATTGAAATATCTTATCAAACGTCTGCCTTTGCTTTCCTAATAATTTATTATGTGTTTCTTTGAGTATTATATTTATTTTATAATTTATGGAACACATAATTAGACGATAAAGAGCATTTTAAATATACATCTCACTAATTTAAAAACATTTTAAATCTAAAAAACTAAACAGTTTATGGACAATTTCTTCCTTATTCAACATAAAATATAGGCCAGATTAAAATCAGAAAATAAAATGTCTCAGATTTTCTAAAAACTACTCGCGGTAATTTCATTATGTCTCGATATGTCCAGCAAAAGTGCCCTCCCGTACCCAGAAATTGAGGAAAAACACCCAGTAGACTCTGTAAACTATTTTCATTTTCCCCCAGCTCTCGTGAATGGTAATTAACGGGTTCTTTGCGGTATCATGCATACATTTTACAACGTAATGAGAGAAATAATGAAAGAGTACATTTCTCAGGTTAAAATGGTTGGTGAAAAATTGTTTTTACACCATTAATTCGACACAATTTACATCTTAATTACATTAATACGAAGACGACAACTTCAACATGAAGTCCAAACGTTGTGAGCTTTAAATCACAAAATATATACTATTCGTCCGTTATAGATCGTAAGTCTTTCATTATTTATTTAATTTGATTATAGAATGGGTGTTAATTATTTATTATTAATGTAACTGCTTACAAATTTATGAAGAATCAGTTCTTCTTAATATATTGCCTCTTATAGACCGTGCAAAGCCAAAAGTTTTTGAAAATTAAAATGATTGAGTGTAGTATTTGAAACCTACTGAAATTGAAATTTCTTTGTCTTTCCGTGATAAAGATTCATTAAAACGTCATTGCGTGGGCTTTTTATATCTAATTCGTTTTGATCATTGCGGTAACGTGTCGTTTAGTAAAGGTCGAAAAATTCACATCAACGCGACTTGCATTTGATAAACAAGTACACACCTGAGTCTGCAGTGTAGACGTATCGGATTTCTGAGTGGTCGCATTACCTATGGGAATTGATTTACCTCGAGGCTACCCCAATCGACGCGGCGTTGCCATTCGACCGGAACAAACGAATTCAAATGACGGATAAACTGTTATTGGTTCAGTGCAGTGCCTCCAGCCTTCTCACGTCTTCCTCTTCTTGCTCACACTGCATGTTGCGGGTTGCATCAGCAACAAAGCGAGGGGTTTCTCTCGTGTGGGTAGTTGGGGCAGTACAACTAGCGATCAGAAGAGACACTGGCTCGTAGACGTGGAAGTGACCGACACATTGAGAATTAATGTACCTCGCACTTTGAATTGTGGTGAGAGACGTAATTTAGTTACATATCTTTAATTCGTCCGATGTATATTTCACGTATGACTAAGCAAACAAATAGATCACATGAAAATCATTTGTCAGTCTAATGACGAGTAGAAGTCTTGTATTTTTTTAAAGATGCAATTTTTGGTTTAGAAATTGAACATTAATCACTTCTTTGATTTAAAATAATGAATAGTGCTCGTACTTTAACGTTCACATCCACGCATTTTCTTCGCCAAAACAAAAACAAAAAAAGGACTGAGTCCGAGCTGTGGTGGATTAAGTTCGACAAAGCGACAGAGGTGCCGAGATGTCTGAACAGCGCCATTCCAATAAACACGGTCCACGCTACTCGATTTTTAATTTGTCACCATCTCACCGTTCATTAGCTATGACACCTATCACCGGGATAATGCCGGAGATGTCAAACGTGAAATAGGGTATTTAAGCTTTCTCTATGGAGCTCATGACATCACGATTTTTAGCAACGGCAGCGTTTTTTGTTTTTTGTTTTCCGCTCAGTGTGCATTTTCAGAGCTCCAATAAACTGTCGGAATGTAGATGATGGAGAGTTGTATTTGAATGGATGTGACAGTAAGAAAACTTTACAATATCACACTCTTCTTCACTGCAGTACAATTCATCGTGACATTTGTCTTCGAATGAAATAAACCTTGTTGTATCATTATGCTTTAAAAGAATAAGCTTTTAAATTATTGTACATGAAAATAAAAATAAAAATTAATATAGAGAAAAAAGCCATTCGTAGATAATAATTCATACATTCAACTTCATTTATTTTCAATAAAGGGAAAATAAAAGCTAATACATATTTTGAATCTAAAATACAAATATGTTCAGCTTTTCATCTATTACGGACAATGATAATATTACTAAAAGCATACAACTTAGATATTACAGCCGACAACACACAAAAGAACAGCATCAAAACTGAAATTTTTCAATTCAATTTTTTTAAAGTAGTGTAATTTGTACCTACTATAAAGTTTGAAGAAAATACATTTAAATTAAAAATTGTACGTCATAGTGATTAATAAAGGAAAGATTTTGAAGCTATTATACATAAGAAGAAAATGTTTATAACATAAGCTGAGCAAATGTTTCATCGTGTCTTTGGCAAGAAATCAAGTGTCACAACTCACATTAAAGCAGCTTCCTGATTTTCTACTGCCACAAAAGAGAGATATCTACGCAATACGTTAAGTTCCGTTGCGAGGTCATTACTGACTTAGTCCGTATTCTCCATCGTCTTCCCTTTACCACATCTTTTATCTCTCTCCACCCCACCCCTCTACAACCCTCTTCAATCCTTGAGCTTTCCACGGCGTAACTCTAGCTCTCTTCTGAGGGCAACTGCTGATGGAGTTAACGGTAGGCAAGTCCATGGAACGTCTCCAAATGGCCAGGGTTACTCCTGCAATTTAAGTTAATGATTAAGCGCCTTTTTTTGAGGAGGGGGATTTCTCTTTCGATTTTCCGTTAATTACACCGCTTCGAGGAAAGAAACTCTTTTGACGTCTCTCCTTGAGCCAAACGATGTCTGCGCATCCTCAATAGCGTGGCACCGCTATTTGGAATAAAAGAGCGATTTAAATGCAGCGTTCAAAGAAAAAAAAAGTGTTTGAACACTGCTAGATGGCATTCTGAAGAAACTGTTACGGACACTCATGAACTTCCTTATAAATAGGTCAAAGTGACAAACACCCTCATTTTATTATACACTTCCGAGAAAAAACAAAAAATTTCACAGTACTCTCAAAATATTTAGCTTTATTATTCCTAATTTAATATTTCGAGTGTTATTTTGCGGTCTCAACATGTTCCGATACATTCCTTCACAAAGCATAGACCAATGAGAGTTGCAAACATATTTGTTCTGTAAAATTAATATTTTTTAAATTATTAAATTCTCCAAATTGTTAGCTTGATATCTAATTCTCCGTTTACTAAACTCTGATGGAAATGATTATGTTCCAGTTATGACACTTTTCAATCATTGGAATAACATGATGGAGAATTATATGCATTATTTCGTATCTCATGGCAATAACGCTATGTCAATTAATTTACTTAACTTTATCATTGCTATAATAAATGCATTTTTAATGGATTTTACGTTTTTAGGAAAAAATAACATACGCCAACTTCGTAGAAAGCACGTATAGTAAAATTCTCGAAAATCGTCAATAAAAATTTCAACTAAGAAAGGGGGAATTATTTCTATTTGGCAATTATTTTCTCTTTAATTGTCTTTTATCGGAAAAGTATCCTGAGCTTTAGACAACAAAAAACTGAAGCACATTTTAAATTCGTTCTATATTCTTGTTGTATACAGCTCCTTGAATACAGAAAAGTTAATTCAGGTTTCATTTTCAAGATTTCTCGTAGATAGATGCCCACGACTTCACTCGCGCTAGTGATGATGACGATGATTGACGTATTATATTGTACACATATTCCTTCTTGTAACGTAACTGATGTTGAGGAAAACTTTATTCCTAAATGCTCATTCACAAATTTAATGGCAGTGAATACCAGTTACACATAAATAATTTAACAACTTCCTTTCACTAATAAATCGAAGGAGGTAACATAGGTCGGAAATATATGAAATAACATATAGAAAGTAGATACGACATATGAAATAATAAAGGGATATAGATTTCACATTGAATTACTTCTGGGAAGTTGTACGGTTTACATTTGAATATTCCTGGTAAGTTTCAGACTTTTCGCAAGTCGTCCGTATCGAGGTCAAACCCAATTTCCGATCATATTGATTGTGTCACATTGCAATGTTCCAATACTGCCACATCGCACAATTGGATAACTTAAGTCATCGTCGAAAGTTAAGAATTTGTAATAATATTCTGAATAATAAAAGAAACGAATAACTCAGAATGTATAAATAGACATATAAACAATGACAGAACGTACATATTGCATGAGACTGATATCGAATAAGGACACTTCCTTGGAACGAATAGCTGTTACTTTAGTTAAAACTATGTAAAAGAAAGGTAATTTTTATTTTGAAGTAATTTTTGTTTATCTACAGCATTTGTCTATCTACAAAAATTAACCGAAATTAAAACGTTATTAATAATAGAAGTGTTAAAATACTTAAGAGAGTAATTTAGGAAGGAAACAAATCAATCATCAACTTAAATGGATTACATGTTTTGTGCATTTAACAAATGTAAAAACGTCTTTCAATAGTAAAATGTCGACGAATAGTTTAGATTTTACAAGATTTCTTTATGAGGATGAAATTGATTCCTGAAAGATATACACGTAAAATTATATTTTACTCTTTTTGCAGGTATTTCACAATTATTTTGTTATTTCGTTATAAATAGAATACCAAAATTTCTCCATAAAATAATTCTAAACAAACAAAGAAAATATTTCATTTATTCTGGAAATATTGAGGTAGAAGCACGTTTTACTTAGGCACCTGAACTCAATTTTCCTGGTTCGTTATCTCGGTTCCATTAATAGAGCGGGCAAAACACACGAAGTGGAACAGCGATAAACATTTGCTAATTTCTCTGAGACCAGTCAGCTTTTGGGATTTCGGAGCTGTTTCGCTCCGCATGCAGAGCTCCGCTCACTCCACGAGTTCACCTTATTCAAGGTGAATTTCAGAACAGAAAAACAGGCGTATCAAAGATGCCCTTTGCGCGTGCAGAAAGTGAATATTTTAAAATAGACTATAATATGCGTTTCAATGAAAACTGACTTTCCTTTATTCTTTTGGGCGAGACTGTACCTGATAAATCCGGATAATCTCTACAAAAGTATCTCTCTCCGTGTGCAGTGCAATGCATACTTCTTTTAACGAAAGGGAAGAATGAATTTTAAAATAAAACATAGAAGATGAAAAAAGAGAGGAATGGCTAAACTATATTTTTCATCCTGCCATAGGATAACAAACAACAATGATCAAGAGACAATAAATAAATAGACTATAAGGTTCTTCGTGTAATTTTACAAGAATTCTAATGAAATGGTGCAGCCGTGTCATGCCCGGGAAGCGAAAATTCGACAAACGCGGTTCCCGCGAGATGTAGTGGATTCAGTCAAGTTTTGTATTAAATATGTATTATTATGACTTTGAAAAATTAGAATGCTGTACAGGTTTTTAAAAATCAGTGAGTAAGAGTATTTGGATCTTATAATATATACTGATTTTATTTTTTTCTAAGTAAAAGAAGATAAGTCCAAGAAAAATCGGGGTCAACGCTGGGTAATCAAAATCTAGAAAATAATTAAATAAATAAACAACAAATGCAGAATGGCCCCGAATTCATGATACAAACTATACAGGTCGGTACAGGACACTGTAATAAATATATTTAATTGTGTAAGAATGCATGGGTGCAAGTGACGCGGCGAGGCGAAAACATCACTTGTTATGAGGTCATCTGAAGAGTCTTATTTATGAGAATCCACTAGACTCAGACGAGGATCTCGTTGCTCGAATATCCGTAGGTGCTGCACGTGTGAGTACCTGGCATCTTCGAATGTAAACGCCAATCGCTCCAACGGCGCTGTTAATCATGTATCACTGTTGGTGGACACAATTTTGAACAATTATAGTAAACATTGCTACGCGTAAATGACTCTGTCAATAAACACTTTCTCCTTTTACTTCATCTCTTATTTCTTGTGTTCGCGCCTCACCACATCACTAGCAGCCACGCATTCCTACGCAATAAATGATTGTTACAGTATCCTGTACCAACTCTTAAAGTTTATACCATGAATTCTGGATCATTCTGTATTGATTTACTGGACTGATACATACTAAATACAAAAAATTAATACTTTTGGTGAATATTTTTTATTATTATTTCGTCCCCTATCTCACGAGTTTGCATGGTAAATATTTCTTCAACGCACATATGAAACAAAAACCACATTCTTCCATGTATATTTTACAATATTACTCTTATAAAATACAAAATGTTAAACACTTCAAATATTTGCAATTCTGTTAAAAAAATTGAAATATTTTTTTTATTGTCAGGAATTAGAAGTGTTTTATTTACATGAGTAAGAATGAAACGAAACTAAAATTAATAATTTTTTCCTTCTCTGAAACTATTGCTGTAATAAAGTAATTAAATATAAATATTTTTATGCATGTGTAAAACACTTTCACATAACACATTCACATATTCTAGTGCAATTTGGTGCAAAATGAGGTTAAATTTTGAAACATTATTACATTTATTTTAATATACTGTTTCCCGCACCACAGGATGAAGTTCAGATTTCCTTTTTTAAGGTTTAGTATTTAACATTCTGAATCATCTCTCCCCAATGTATTTAACATAGAATTTGAATTTGTTGGCAAATAATGATAACTTTAAAAGATTCACACTTGCTCTAAAACCCCATCTATTTGCTACACTAACTTCTGTTGAGGCTAAATTGTTGTGTCAACTTTTGCCGAAAATTGACGGCAGAATTGTGTCACCTTCAGACTTAAATATGACCTGTGTTGTAAAGAAGTTATACCGATTCCTGCTTAACACATTTTGTACTCCATCCTTCCGGAGAATTTTTTCAGAAAGGTACTTGTATCACTTATGAAGATCTCACAGCACTTTCTCAAACGATTCACCTTTCTACGTATAAAAGGTTAAGCCCCTAAAAATTCAGACGGATTCAAGAACGGCTCACGTTTTGATTTTTCTAGTGGTCACATTTTTACATTTAATTTTTTTTATCAAACGACGATCATCATATATTGTATCATTTATGTCCTTTTATAAATAAAAAAATAATTTTTGTGATTGATTAGTGCAGGCTATCAATATTTAAAACTTCTTCCGGTTTATTAACCCGTTCGTTTTGACCATTTTGTGAGTCATCCTGAAATATTGGAAGAGTAAAAATAAAATTAACGAAAAGTACAGTGAAGAACTATTAACACAAACATAAACTAAAACAATACCTTCGCAGAGAAAAGAACTACAAAATAAACTTGAGCTCTAATGACCTTGATGTTGGCGAGCCGCAAAGCCCAAAAAAAAAAAAATTAAGAACCTAATTTAATAAATAGAAAAGAAGATAATAAAATGAATTTCAATAAAAATACTTTATTTATTATCTATGCACTTGTCATAAAAACGTTAAAAATATACTGTTTTAATTGTAGGTTAATTAATGATTGAATTAATAAAAAAATAACCGAATTACAGACTCTCTAATAGATTAATCTCCATCCATAATGCAAAGACTTATTAGAAGATTTCATCAATACTGAATTATTCACCTTAGTTCATATTTCAATTTACATTATCTCACGCATTTCTAGTAATATGTTCTCTCTAATAATGGTGGAAAAATAAAATTCTATCACATAATGAAATGGGAAAAACAATACTTCCTTTGATTTAGAAATTAACTTAAATTATGATGTGAATTATTTCATAATGGGATAGTTGATAATGAGATATAGATAATGGGTTTGTAGATAATGAGTTCTCGAATTATTGCCAATAAAGAACATGAATTAACTATTTGCTTTCCTTTCTATTAAACCAATAAAAATGATGTGAGTGATAGGATGATTTCAAAAACACAAAATTCTGTTATTATCTGAAACTCATCTTCCATCAAACAATAGAGTGAAACTGGATAGTTCAGAAACCTGAAATAAATTAGAAATTCAAACGGAAGATCACAGAAACATTCATTACGGACGTAATTAAAATATGTTACTTTTTCATATTGTTGTATTTGTAAATAGTAAATATAGCGTGCTATTAAAGCTCATCTATATGGAGCGATAGGAGTTAGGAGTTCGGTGGTAGTTCATTGTTAATAGGTGGGCCACTTAGCTGGGTTTACCAACAACGTGGTCCAAGTGGAGGGGTTAGTATAAGTAGTTACAAATACTTGGAGTTATTGATACTAGGAGGAGTTGGAAAGAGAAAGGAAGGTTTGCTTTTAAGTAGTCATATCTATATGAACTGGGACATTAATGTGAAAAAACTAATTTTGTGTAATTTTCTGGCCCCATCGGGAATCGAACCCGTGATCAGCAACAACACTACCACCTGCGACACCGGTGGGCTTCCTTTTGTTACTTATGTTATGTGTAATTTTTAAAATTTAGGTCACATGACGTCAACAATAAAATAAATGGTTAATCCTCAGAAAAATCCTTTGTAATAAAGCGACTAAATACGTAAAGAAATATCGAAGAATTTCTATCCATCTATGATGAAATATTTGCAAAAGTATTAAAGAACGAGAGTGATACCAAATGCAAAAGGGATCTAAAATTACAACTTGTGTCTAAGAAAATGTGTAAATGAATATGTTAGAATAACTTGCATAAACACTTTAAATCTTGAAATTAAGCAGAATGTAATGAAGTATTACAATTATAAATATATAAAAATGGTTAAAACACATTACTGAAGATAAAATATAAAAAATAATTGCTGTTTAGAAAACAGATGTAAAACAAACGAGGAAAAAAATTAAGTTGTCACTGGCTCTCATGATTACTGAATAGAGTATTTAGCATTTTTTGTCGTTAATGAACTTGTTTTAATTGGTGTACCTACGTTCTAAGATGATCTTGTTGCTTGTAACTTTGTAAAATGGGAAGCGCACAAACGTTCCAACGCGCATGTTTTACATAGAAAATGTAATGTACCCATTTCATTATAAATGTAATACAATATAATTATCTTTGTCTACTGAAGACAAAACATCTCAATATATCTGATTTGATTCAGTTAACTAATAAAAATAACTACAAAACTGATTCATACATAGAACAACTGAATGCTGTGTGCAACGTAATAAAAATGTATTGACAACCATTCTGCTAATCTTTCTTTTTAATTTAATGTAACAATTTCATTTCCTTTGTTCAGTTAAGGAATGTCTCATAAGGCTCGGAATATTTACTGTTTCTGAGGCCAGAAAAATAAGAAAATATGAATAATCGGTTTCTAATAATGGAATTCCTTCTTTAATTGGAATTCCACCGTTTGCCATGTATAATGGTAATTTATGGCGCCAAGGAATTAATGGTATTTCTCAATGCCCTAACTACTATATTCCAATTTATATTTTAATTGGTATTGTCGTGGCAAATGTTCACAAATATAAAAAAGGGCAGTTTTGGGAATTAAATAAGCAATGTAATATTGTTGTTCAAAATGTTACTCGATGGGTGTCTGTACAAACTACAAATTTGTAAAATGAATTAAAAGTTATTGTAACTAGGTAAGGTTTCATTTATGTATTCATAATTTCCAATATTGTTGACTGAAATTGGTCAGGACAGATCGAAATGCTAGTTATTATATTACAAACTCCATCGCTTCGAGTGAAGCATGGTTGGAGTCGGCGCACATTTTCCTTTATCCCCTCCCCAGTCCGCTCTTAACAATGTTGTACGCTCACTGTCCAAATTGACAGGCTCAGTTCCGTAAATAGCAATAATTAAGGATTATAGAAAAAGTTAATAAAAATATTGCTGACAAACCATAGCAATATGAACCATAGAAACAATATTAAATAGTTGGAAGAAAAACGTACAGCAAATTTGTTAAAGTAAAGTTAAACGAACTAATAAATCGTAATTTGCCATTACTTAAAAGCACACACTATACTACAAATATATATTCTAGAAAATCTGCAAGAGGAGGAGTACTGTGACAGGTGTTTTTCATTGCCAAAACACCTTCTTGGTGCTTAATTCTCACTGATGCGATGTTTACCACTGTATGCTTAACTATCTCACAATAATAGTTTTGCAAATATTTCAAAAATATTGCAAAATACTGCTATTTTACAAAAATATTGAAAAAGTTCAAAAGGAAAATTGTGACAAAAAATTTATAGAAACAACATATATANAGGTTAGTTTTGAGCACGAAATTATTTCATTAGATTATGAAGGGGATGATTTTAAATCAAATATAAGAACCAAAAAATTAGAATAGAAAAATTGCGGTTTTGTAATAAAGGTTGTAAACGTAAATTAATTTTCGGTAATTTTTTTTCATGTAAAATATCAAATCACAGTTCTATCTAGAAATACATGAGCTAAAAAAATACGCAATATTACGATGCTCCTGTAAAAGAATTCCGTCGAGTATTTGTGATTCCACCATGGTGTGCAGTATTTCCCAAGCACATACTCGTATAATGCAAGTCCCGAGGGGAAAATTATGGACGGGAGGATGGGGGGAAATGAAAAGTCAGCTCCACAAAATTAAAATTATCACAGCGCGGTGAACCTCGTGAAGAGTGATGGAGTGTGTAGAGGGATGATGAGTGGGAGGGAAGGAGCAGAGTGTTACCACGGGAGAGCTTTGCGAAAACAGCTGCCTGATGTCGACGTCGTCATAGGGACGTGTAAAATATGTGCAGCCGGGGGGATATCCAATACAACAAACGTAGATTGAAAATTCAGTCACAGCAGAAGAAAATCAGGAGAGAGGGAGATTTGTGACGAAGGTGGGCCGAAAAGTTATGCCGTTCATGAACATTATTTGTATTGAATCACGAATTTTAGTAGTTAAACATTGTGAAAATACACAAGAAAGTA
>NNCF01126512.1:1343307-1379739 GCA_002313205.1 Laupala kohalensis
ATTCGTATCAATTGATTTTTCAAATGATTATTTAATACCATAGCAAGTTGTTCATACACTCCAAAATACGTATATGTAGCCTAATGTTGGGAATTAGTTCATACAAAACTTGTTTATAGACAGATGTGACGTTTATTCTTTTCATATTAGATCACATTTTACAATGTTCACTGAAACAACTCTTGAGACCGGAAGTGGCATTGGCAGCAAAATAGAATGAAATGAGCTGTCATGGGTACGGTTCTATTCAAACACAACATGATAAACATGTTACTTTACATATTAGGGAACTAAGAGATGTGGTGTTTCAGGGTTCAAATGTCCCATGCATGCCCACAAGCTTATACATAATCTGTACCTCTTTGTATAAATGTTGCAAGACTTGCCTTAACCCTCCATCAGTATGACACGGACTCTGAGACCAGTTGAAACAACAATACTATTCATATTTCCAGCACCGGTAGTACGTTGTTGTTCTTTCTAGTACTGAATATTTACATCGTTTGAAAAGCTGTGTTGAAGACATAATTCGAAGAAAAACATTTTTCAAAGGATTCTGAGGCAGACTATACCGTAGTCAAAGCAGTCTGAAGAATTTAGTATGTTGGGGATGTAACGACAGAGTAGATAGGTTTTTCTGTCTTGAACACTTAAAATAATTTATGTGAAATATTATGCCTAGATTGAATGTGAATTTTCGACACAAGAACCACGAAAGCAGGAATAAACATCAACCGAGAAAAAAAATTTGCTTGCCTTTTATTCTCGAATTGTTTTCTCTAAATATTTTTATGCACAACATTTCTATTTCTAATAGCTGAGTAATATGTGGTCACAAACGTCGCAGGTGATGCGGGAAAACAGCAGTAGATGGAACCCGCTCGTGACGGATCGTTCGCGGGCATCGTTTGCCAACTGTTTACACGCCGTTACAAGCCGCAACAAATTACGATTCATCATGCGATATTCGCCCTCATTTATATTTTTGTCAAGCCATGTTTTTACTAGAACGGAATCACGGACGATTGAACTAAACAGAGGTAGCGTTATCAGAATCCATCTAGCTTACGGCTGTCACTGTCAGCAGCCTATCATTACCGACAATTTGTTACGTCCAAAAAATGTATGATACAAATGTAACCCAAATATTGCAAATAAAAAAATAAATTTCATGATAATATTCCATAAAATAAAAGTATTAAATTATTAAAACAGACGTAACTTCAATTCAATCAATTCAATATTATGACCAAGGAATTTTTCAAATCGTAGTTTTACAATATTATTTTTCTTTTCAAAAACTTTTTAAGTGAAGTACCCTAAATAATTTCAAACAATTACCATGACTCTGAAATTTTGTTGATCTAACAACGGGGGTTAATGCAATGAAGATTTGAAAAAATACATTCCGTGTTAAAAGTAAAGACTGAAATCATATAACAAAAAGACCCTATCTAAGAAGAGTTGATTTTTATATTTATTATCCAAATACATTTGAACATAATATGATAAAATTCTTGACGTTTTCTGACATCACATAATTACATCACGATTACGGTCAAAACACACAATAGAATTTTAAATAAAGTTAACATATATTTAATGGATCATAATTACTTATCACATATACGAGAAAAAAAATAAATTATTTTACTTTTTTCTTTTCGCCACGTAAATCCCACAGAAAATGTAATTTGTTGATGAAAGTTTATTTGCTAGAGAGAGTGAAATAAAGAATTTGTTTAGAATTTAATTGAAATATCAATCCGAGTGTTGTATTTTCAAATTTCGTCTCCATCGTCTCATTTTCGAATTCTTCCTCATTATTCTCGAAACTCTAGATGCATATTGATGCATGGAATTTGTTCTCCTCCTTCCTTCTCGTCTCATCTAGATCTTCTTTGGATAGAAGAACATTCAACCGAAGACCAGCTCATCCATTTCATTCCATTCTCTCCGCCCTCTCCGCGTCTGGGCACAAACGTGACCGCAGAAACTCAGCAGCAACTTGCGGGCGGAAGGCATACACCCATGCCATCCCACTTCAACCCTCGCGTCTCGACGCTGCAGAGTCGCTCGTCCCGGCTGATGCTTACGTTCTCCCTGGTTATGCTTCCACAACTTCGCTAGATGAAATACGGAACCATTTGCTTTGAAACTTAGTGGCCGGCTGCGGCCAGCCCTTCCATTCTGCAACTACCCTCTCTCGTCTCCCATACCGGGGTTGGAGGATGAGCGCTGGCGATACGCCGAGAAATGGAGTTGCCGATCCGACGAGGACAAGGGGGACACGTGGATGTGAAGTCATACACGAACGGAAGACCTAGTACAAAGAATCGTTGGGAACAAGACTTACAATACAGGTGTATACAGCAGATTTCAGAACTACACAAAAAAAATTGTAGGGATGAACACCGATATTGCATGAACTCGCAAATATGTTCTCGCAAATCCTCGCGACGTCTGTGCGAGGTATGTATAAGAAACGTAATTTGTTACTGTCGAACTTAGAATACCTGTATTACTTTCTTAGTTCCACTAATAAAGCACTTCACAAGCCTTTTTGACATATGTTATACTGTCTTCGTGTCATTTCATCTCCTCCCCGTGAAATTTTCGGACATGTGTCTTTTAAAATTCTGGTTCCTTTAAAAATTCACTATCAACCCTCCAATTTTTACGTGTTCTGGGACATTTTAAAGATATTCTAGTTCACTTTTGACACTCAGAACAGAAATAAAGATACTCAGAAGAGGACTAAACACAAGAATTCGAGAATGAACATCATTCGGAACATCAATGCAGCAGAACCAAACGTTATAAAGAAACAAGCGAAGACGAAGAAAATTTGATGGATTGGGAAAATATCACGAATTCAGACTACAAAAATATAAATGATACATGTAACAACCACAATGGGAGATATGAACTTCCGAAGGGATACGGAGAATGATCGAATTCTCACGATGGATATTAGGAAGTTTTGTAAATGGTGTCTTTTTTTCTGATGTTGCATATTACTAATATTTACAAATTCATTCACATTTTATTACGATACTACCTTTATTACATAAATACTTGATTAGGCAAAAAATTATGGACGTAAATAATTCTCCTCAGAAGTAAAATTATCGATTACAGTTAAATTCGATTTATTGTTATAGTAGCAGGTATTTTCTTCTACACTTTTCACTATATTAAAATTCGATAACAAGACATATTGAATAAAATAATGTAATTTGGAGAGAAATGACTTGCAGTCTACATTGGGTAGACATCGGCGTAATCAAAGAATGTCACACTATTTTGACTCGATGAGTTGTCTGGAAGCGAATAAATTGCCAGCGCTGCGAGTCACTCAAACGAAGCGTGCCTATTTCGTTTGGAACAAGGCGTATTGGAAGCACAACAGCCAACGCAGTAATCCAACTCGCAAACTTGAGTTAAAGCGAGTCAGAGACAAGCAGGCGCGGCGGATACGATGAGGGCGGGCGGACGAAAAAAGTAGACTTGATTGTCTTCGGTAGAGAGTGCTGGTACGAAAGGCGGACAAATTAAAAATAAATCCTGATGTAGCATGTCGGTCCTTTATTGGCTCACGCTGACGATCCCATGGAGCAATTTCCGGCGCGCTTCGACTCTCACCGTATGATGTTGTGGAGAGCAAAAACATTATGGTAACTATTACATTTTACTTAAGTGGGTAATTAATTCTTAAAACAGGCAATAGAGACTTCTGAAATCATCTCACCCTCGCGATAGTTATTTTTTTTTCTCTTTTATATTTTTTTATTCATTTAGAATATTGTTAATAATTGTTGAATGAGGAGACCCATGTCCAAATAGACGTTTTAAATTACTTTTGAAAATATTTTTAATAATGTATACTGTACTGAATGTTACTATAGTAATCTACAGAAGAAGTTAAAAATCCTGATCGAATTTCATAGAAGTAACGGCATCGACTTCTGTATGTTTAAATGTGGATAATTCCATTTAACAATAAACAGACCTAGATAAAAGATGTTAACAATTATTTTACTATCGGAGATAAGTTTCTTAATATAAAAAGAAAAGACTTGCACTAATACCATAATTTTGTTACACTCGTATAATAGTGTTTTCCATAATTGTGCCATCGAAACTGTATTATTCATAATTATTTATCAAACCTTGATGGAACATATATTCCAAACTAAAATCTTTCTTTCAATACCTCTTTAACCTGTGACTTCAAAAAGAAATTCTGAAAAACATTTCCTACAGAATTTATGGAATGCGGATTTGCGAGAGAATGGAATGCGATTTGCAGAGGAATAGCGGTGCATGAATTAATTTGCAGAAAAATATGAAAACGAGAGATATTCAAGTTCAATAACCAAAAAGAACTATCATGTTTTATACAAATAAAAATTGAACTATTCATCATTGTTAGTTAATGATTATTGTACGAGAGGCACATTGAAATAGAAACCATTAACAATAGTAAAAAGATACAGATAAATTATGACAGTAATAATAGTAAAAAGTAAAGCACGTAGTAGGAGGGTTCACCCTAACTACTTTGTTTCAATTACCCTCTCAGGTATGGAGTCTGGCTCAGGATATCGACAGCTGAGTACTAAATGGATTAAAGCGCGGAGCGCGCTGCTTCAACAAATTAAAAAGAAACTTTTTTCGAGAGCTCCCACCGAAGGAGGTCACTTGAGACGAAACGACAAGAAGTTCTTCACTTAAGGATTTAACAAAATTGACTCTCATAGAGAACGGGAAAAGACGCATCGTCGGTTATGGAACTTTTCTGAAGATGTGTGAGTAATTTATTAGCATTTCCCGGAACACAATCTAATTAAGGAAATTGATAAAAAAATTATACAAAATAAAAGTAATGGTTGTGTATTTGCTTATGTGTATGTGTAACCAGAATGTGAACTTTGAAGAAGATCACGTGCAATGACGTACGTTCTAAAACACGCTTATTCCTATCAGCTAAATGAACTATATATGTTTCACAGAAATTTAGTTTCAAATTTGTTAAAATAGTTGATTTGCATAAGAAGAAAACAATGTGTCTCAATTATTAAAGTTCAGACATGTTTGAATTTGGGATGTTTAATTTAAGAATTGGTATGTATTTTTTAAATTAATTAAAATATAGAAGGAAATATCCCCGAAGACCAGGGAACAAACTGAAAAATAATTAATTCCCTTAAGATGACGATGAATGTGGTGACATACTTGATGCAGTTTTATATCGGAAGGTTGTATATAACAATTAATTATATATGAAAAATATGATGTAATTTAATTTAACAGTGGCTAACGAAACTTGAACGAAAAATATACTATATAGCAAAAAATTGAGTGGATCATCTTTTAGCAACACAAATCTAAACCTTTCATTGACTTTTTACTCCAGTGGGATCAGCACAAAGAATAATCCCGTCGTGGCTATGTATCGGCGTGCTTTATGTTTGGTTGATTGGTGCTTGCATATGACATAGCAACGTCCTCCGCTGCTACTTCGAGGATTACAACGTCCTCTTAAACCTCTACACATCCCACCTGTTTCGAACACATCAATGGGCTGATCCCCCAACGGTGCGATTTGATCTGTGATCTGCCAAACACGCATGAAAATTTAAGGAAATTACACATGAAATTTTCAATGCGAGCCACTGTTGATTCGGCATGCATCTGTGCAAGAGAGGCGATCGTCTGCACCCTGACACATTCAGAAAAATGCTTTCGAATATGTCTCCGAAAAGAACACTTCCAACACAATTACGTAATAAAGAAAATAAAATTTTCGATTGAAACTCCAGAACACATCGTTTATTATTTTTGAGTATTCTGAATTAGATACATTGAGAAAATAAAGTGAAAAACAGCCCTTGTAATTCTCTTTGTCGTGTTCCTACTCCTGGAACAAGAGATGCGATAATGGTCACAATTTGAACAGGCCCTGACATATCCAATTAACACATGCTTTGGAATGAAGGAGTTATAAAGGTTTATATCAACATGATAATTATATCAATATTGAGATTATTGAATGCAACAGAAAAACATGGTTATGCTTTGCGTTGATAAAAGAGTTAGTCAGTCATACGTTTAATCAGTCAACACGTCAAAGCGTAGCAGTGTCGTTATCCAAGAGTTCTAGCAGTCCAGTATTCCGGTGTTCCGTGAGAGTGATCCAAAGTCGATAGCAGTGTGGTTATTGTCGTTGATAAGGCTTGTAGATCGTCGTAGCTCGTAACTCTCTCTCTGCTTACTCCGCTTCTCTCTTCATCTGTGGTGCCTTTCCGCCGCCCTTATATAGCCACCGCTCTGGAGGCGGTGGTGGCGGTGACCTGTTGACCGAATGGCGGCGGTGGCGTTGGACATGCGCGGAGGGCTCTCTGCGCAGGCCGTCTGGGGGGGAAGGAGGGGCTCCTCCTTCGCTCGCTCCGCTTGAGCGCGCCCGGCACGACGTCGGCCGGGGCAGCCCGAGCTGTCCCGATAGCTGCTGCGACGGCGGCAAATACAACTAGTGGTTCGCATACCACATCCTCCCCTCCTATTTGCTTGCGGTACGGACGGTGCCGGCGCCGCAGCCTGGTACTCCTCCTGAGCACTCGTTCCTGCGTTGGTTGCTCTGGGGGAACCTGCAGCGGGAGGGGTAGTGGGCTCACCACCTGCTCGCTAACTGCAGCCGCTGGAGGTGGGCTGCTCTCTTCGTGTGAAGTGGATGGTTGTGACTCCAATATCACGGTGTCCTGTAAAGGAGGTGAACTAATTAACTCACTTAAAGCCCTTTGTCGTATGTCCTGGGGAACTAGCGCGCGATCGACTTCATGATCCGTAGAACTTCCCCTAATTTGGTCCTGGTGCCTTCGTACAGTCCTGAAGGTGGTGCGTACTAAATAGATTCTTGATCCTATTTTGTCGGTTACTACTCCAGGTGCCCATTTAGGGTTATCTTTAAAGGTCCTAACGTATACTTTGCATCCGACTGCATACTTTCCAATGGACTCATGTGTTTGTTCCTCCGTAAGGGTCATCAATGATAGTAATGACCGCGGTTTTCTTCCGTGAAGAAGCTGGGCGGGGCTCTTCCCTGATGTGCCCGGCATGGCCCGGTACGTGGACAGCATGCTGAGCAGTGCCTCTTCTTTCGGTACGCCCGCGTCCCTTGCTTTCTTCATCAACTGCTTAAACGTCTGAACCAGCCTCTCCGCTTCCCCGTTGGACTGCGGGTGGAACGGAGGCGCAAACGCATGTTGGATACCGTTCTTGCGACAAAAATTTGCAAACTAGGTAGATGTGAACTGCGTGCCGTTGTCTGACACTATCGTCCTGGGCAAACCTTCTATCGCAAAAATGCGCTGTAAGCCTGCTATTGTAGATGATGTGTTGGACGTCCTGATAGCTGTAATATATGGGAAATTTGATATTGCGTCGAATACGACTAGCCACATTTCTCCCAGAAATGGTCACGCGTAGTCGACATGAAGCCTTTCCCAAGGTTCGTTTGGTGCCGGCCAACTACTCAAATGCGATGGATGTGTTGCCTGATTTACCTGGCACGCATTACAACTTCGTATCCGTGCTTCGATGTCCCGGTCTATGCCAGGCCAATAACAATGCTGCCTGGCTAGTTGCTTCGTGCGTACTATGCCCCAATGCCCCTGGTGCAATAACTCTAAAACTGGCGCTGTGACTTCCGGGAACTGCTCCAACAGTTTACTAGCTTGCGTGCTTTCTTCATCCGCCATCGAGCTAATTGCGTTGATGTCATGAATAGAGAATCCCAATTTCTGGAAACTATCCAGACCTAATATGTTATTAGTGTCGAATCTGTCGACCACGATTATTAATAATTTGGCCTTAACTGACTTGTACGCCACTGGAACTACAATTTCTCCTTTTATTCTAATTTCTTGCTTGCCATACGCATGCAATCTTTTATTGCATGGCTTGCAAGGTGGAGAACCTAGTGCTTTAGAACTGCTGAGGTTAATGAGGGTAGCTCCGGCTCCAGTGTCCAATTGAAATGGGAGTTGCAATTCTCCAATTCTTAGATTAACTACTATCTTGTTCTCATGCGTAGGAGTTACTACCGCGTTAATAGGCGGGATTCTACCATTGCCTCTTCCATAGGCTCCGCGATTGACGTACGTTTGCTGCGACACACTTCGGTGATATGCCCCTTCTTCCCGCACTTCCGGCACACCGACCTCCGGAAACGGCAGTTACTGCGTTCGTGAGAACGGAAACAGTTTCTGCAGGCTGGCAGCTTGTTACGTACGTAACTTTTATCGCTAGCCTGATTCCCGCCGGACGTTTGTCTACGGGACGCTGCTGGTTGAATCCCCATTAACCTAGTTGTAGAATCTTGAACGTTGAAAGTTTCTATCTTTGCCGTCATTTGCGCCGCAGTTGATCTGGTCAATTCAAACTTTGTGGCTAACCTTTGAATTTCTTCCAGATTGGGTCGCTGTGACGCAGCGCTTCTAGTCTGATTTTCTCTTCCGACGTAAACATCACTACTACAACTCGAGTTAGAGATTCTACGTATGGAGCTTGACAGTTCGCGTGAATTTGCATTGCGTTGCAATTCCTCTGAGCTCCGTAATCCACTCAGCGTGAGTTTGGCCAATTTTCAAACGACATGAAAAAAATTTAAATCTCGCTGCTACGACATGTAGTTGCTGACCGAAATGCCTGTCTAGCCTGCTTTTGAGCTCGCCGTATGCTACTTGTGTGAGATCCATTTCTGGGCTGAGCTTTCTGAGTAGAGCAAACGTGGTATTCTCTACGTTAGCTAGTAGGAACGCTCTTTTACGATTCTAGTCCTCTACTTCGTGGCAAACGAAGTGTTGGTCCAACTTAAGACTATATTCTTTCCACAGCTCCGTTGTTTCGCAGAATTACTCGAACGGAGGCAGACTCGGGAGTGAAGGTGTTTCCCGCTTCAACGCTGCTAGTGCTTCCGTGATTACTTCCCACTGCTTCTGCTGTTGTTGCTGCAGTTGTTGCTGGTGTTGCTGCAGCGTGGCTAATACTTGCCCTAGCTGCTCCATGGAATCCAAATACAAAGTTCGTTAATACCAGTACTTTTACCCTCGTCGCCAGTTAACTTGTTGTGTCCCGTCAGGGAATGAATCAACAAGATCAATGTAAAACTCAACAACGGGTTTTATTGCAGTAATTGTTACAGTGAACAATTATGTCTGGGCCAAGCGGACTACAGAAAATACCAAAAGGGTAGCAGTGTCGTTATCCAAGAGTTCTAGCAGTCCAGTATTCCAGTGTTCCGTGAGAGTGATCCAAAGTCGATAGCAGCGTGGTTATTGTCGTTGATAAGGCTTGTAGATCGTCGTAGCTCGTAACTCTCTCTCTGCTCACTCCGCTTCTCTCTTCATCTGTGGTGCCTTTCCGCCGCCCTTATATAGCCACCGCTCTGGAGGCGGTGGTGGCGGTGACCTGTTGGCCGAATGGCGGCGGTGGCGTTGGACATGCGCGGAGGGCTCTCTGCGCAGGCCGTCTGGGGGGGAAGGAGGGGCTCCTCCTTCGCTCGCTCCGCTTGAGCGCGCCCGGCACGACGTCGGCCGGGGCAGCCCGAGCTGNCTGCGACGGCGGCAAATACAACCAGTGGTACGCATACCACAATTAATAATAAATATTATTGTCAAAAATTCACTTGATAACAGCGTATGACCATGTTGGGGGGAGAGAATAAAGTTACTTTCAGGAAAAAAGCAAGGGACCGTCCCATTAATTCCGATCAAGGACCCAAGGGCAATGGCGCGTGTAATATTTGTAAATGTTATGTAACAAATGCGTGCTGTTATCCATTTATTATTTCAAAATAATACGCAGGTATTAAATGCAATGAAACTACGAGCTTAATAATAACAAAAGTATTAATGACATTCCCATCTGAGTATAATTCAACCTCTACCTGGAGGAAAACCGGTGAAGAACCCGGGGCAGGACGGGGCAACAGAGATAATGTGCCCGTCTGTGAATGAGAAGGGGCCATGAATCCTTTAAGTTCTCGCGATAAAATCATCTTCGATCGTCACAAGCACATTCCAACACCATCTCAGCATAGAATTCCCGTTAGCAGCTTATCATAAATTGAAACGACTTCATTAAGCGCCTCTTGAACCATTTCTCAACTGCAAGAACTTATTAAGTTACTCATTAGAAAGCCATGTCCAGAATTAGCTGCGCTGCAACGGGTAGCCCGGCAGAGCCATTACTAAACCATTAAACCGTGATACCAGTCATTAACGGAGAGCTGGGGTGGTGCAATTACGGAGCGCATCGTAGTACATCGATACCAACGCCGGGAATGTTCACCTTGTCTCTTCGATGCTGCCACACTACATGTATCAATCGAAACACGATCTCTGCTGCAAGCGATCCTCCCCGATGAGTGATTGATCTGTCTCACAAGACATAAATTATCTTCGTCGAGTCGGTAAGACGCGATTACATTGACCTAAATTTTGCCTTCCAATCCTTGTAATATCTTGACCTTATACTGACGAAATTTGTTGCTATTAATTATCCACACATTTATTGACCCCATCAATTTTGATGTAAATTATGAAATCAGAGAAGAGTAGTATTATAATCATATATTCTATTCATAAGATGTATATAATAGATAAGAAAGACGAAATCTTCCCAAACTCTGTAGATTTGATATTGGAAGATTGTAACATGAATGATAAAAAAATATAATAATAGTAATAATAAATTTATCGTCAAAAAAAAGTACAAACTGCGTATGACCATTGGAGGACAATAAACTAATTTACTCTCCGGAAGCAAGCAAGGGACCATCCCATCAATTCCGATCAAAGACCCTAAGGAGAGGCGGATTCAAAAAATTTCAGCATAAGTTCCTATATAAGATAAAAAAATAGCCGTCTCCTGAAAACGGAATAGAAATTATGTATATACTACGCAAAATGCTTTGAAAACTGTTTATAGCATCGACGAAAATTGAATAGATAGTACTTGATGAATGGTCTACGATTTTTTCAAGGATTACTGCAAGTGCGGAGTGGCGTTTTGTTAATATTTCGGAATACCAAAGCAAGGGAAAAAACTTGTAGCCATTATAGTAATATCAACAAATGTTCCATTGATAACGATTTGTACGAGTAATTGAAATAATCATTAGTGATTAAACCTTTGTCCCTCCAAATTTATATTTTGAGCCAATATATTCCGGATAGAGAACATCTATTGTCTGATCGGGAGCATTGAGAACATATGTGTGACTTGCGAACTCCTGGTCTCGCTCGATTGCACGTACAATCCAGTTGAATGCACCAACATTCACAGCAAGTACCTGGGAATAAAACACCTGACATCATACTAGCGCACATCGTAGACAGGAGCTCTGTTATAGCGTTTTCTGCGTGAAATTCTAGGAAGCATCACGCTCTCCGACTTGTGTTTTGACACATGCCTTATCTCCAACATATCTTTGTGAGACCGGTTTCTGAATAGACATTTCTCTGAATCTTACCTTACGTGGATCTGAGTGTCTGTCGTTCACATATCTAGATTCGTGTCGGTCTATGCCAATGGCTAACAGAGATACTGTAACACCCCGTCACAACGGTCAGCGAGGAAGCGGAGAAGAAAAGGAGAGAGGAGATAATAGGAGAATATGTAGATGAGACGAAAGAGAAATGGAAACCGCGAAAGCCACGCTGGGTTGTAACTCTTCAGCATGCGGGAGAGAACACTGTCAGCGACTGCGGCGCAGCTACAAATGCTCTTCACGATATTCACTGAACAAAGGAGAGCGTCATACGCACTAAGCGTCGGGTGCGTTTTTTTCAGGAATACGATGCGGGTATCTCCTTCCACAAGATTACTCAGAAATAGTACGCAGAAAGCTGCGAATAAACAATAATTACGAAATAGTGAAAATTGATCCATAAATAATTTCCATTATTAAAGATGAAACAACCTCTTCACTTCATCAACATCTCATTTAATACAAACAATGTGATCCCATCTTTACTGGAACTTTAAATGAAATGGCGAATAATACATACCTTCGGTAACTATCCCTTAAGATTGAAACAAAAATTCATCCGAAAGGTTAGAAAGTGATTAATTTTAATCTCACACCCCTCAAGAGTATACAATTAATTTTTGTGAGTGATCACATATTAACATTTTAAACATGAATTCATTTTCTAGCAATAAAATTATTACTCGCTTTCAACTTTTGTAATAAATAAGTTCTATAGGTTGTAGAGTGATTACTTACCCTGATTAATATTGTATACGGCTGAACAAAAGAATCATCGTGACTCATATAAGGGAGCTAAACGTTTTTTCAAGAAATTTCCACGTATCCAACCTTCTTTATATTTGCCGTATCAAAAATTCCCAAATGTACACGAACGAATACAAATACACAGCTAGTTACTAATTAAACTAATAATAGGTACTTTGCAGCTTTCTTTGCACAAATTTTGGATTTTTTTCTCCAGAAATCGTGTTTTCTCTATCTGAAAGATTTTTAAATTTGCGAACTTCAAGAAACATGGTAAAAACAGAGTGGAAGTTCAAGTGTAGGAAGACATACCGTTAAAATATTTACAAAATTTACGAAACGCAACAATGCTTTCTCACCAATCACACGTACGGGACCGAATGATATAGGACTATGCACGAAAATGCAGTATTTCCGTAATTGCAGATGTGACCTATTTCCCTTAAAAGAGAGAGAGAAAAAAAAAGATATTTAAACATTCCTAAATTCTCAAAATTGATGGCATTTACTGTCACAAATATTAGCTGATTGTTCACTTAACGAAAGTTCTTTTTTTCTGATTTAAAATTGAACACTCTGAGTGAAGAAATTTTGAAATGTCATTTTACATTTCAAATCAATTTGATAGAGGTCTAAAGCGATAAGCGTACGGTGTTTGGTCAATCCAATAATATTATCAGTAATCAAGAAAAAAATTGGGTTAAATATATTAATATATACATTCGTGGTGACGTACGTATTTAAAGTAATGAGAGGATGAATTTTCTCTAGTTATTTGTGGTCAGATTGTATTTGAAAAGCGATCCTCAAAAATTGAATTACAGCTCTTTATTCTCTTGAATCTTCGCTAGTCCCAGTACCGCTCCACAATCGCGTTCTTGGAATCAACCGTTCAGAATATTTCTCTTCATGAGACTAATCCTCTTTAGGGTCATAGAGATGCTCCTCTATATAACTGTTACTGTCTACACTTTTTCCTAGAACCACCGTCAAACCTCTGCGCGTATGCAGTGACCCTTTGAAAGTTCTGGATTAAGCACCGCGTACCTCTTCTCCATATTCGTGTCAACCTTCGTAATTAGTGACCTCCGTGTTCTCCCCGTAGTCTAAGTCACTCTGTATCTAATTTCCAAATCCCCTTCAAGCTTTCATCCGACATTTAACATTATCACAGATTATCAGTTTCCTCACATCTCTACACAGTAGAGCTTAAATTCTCCATGGCGTTTTATCCCTTCACAGCTATTCTTAGATGCATCTCTCCTCTTCATTTAGGGTAGAAATTATAAACATTTCCCTCTCACACTTGCAGCAAAATATTCTTCCCTTCATCCCTCTTTCGCGAGTATCCCTCTTGTATCTCTTACCTCCTTTCCGAGCTTTTCTCTTTCTACATGTCAAGACTATGTGCCCTTACCCCTCATCTACCAATAAGGGTCTTTCCTTACAGTTGTACATTACTCGCCTACTTCCTGGGTCTTTGGACATCCTAAAATGGAGAATTGGTGGGTTTATCTTGTGGTCGGAATTGCATGGTTTAGTATTGTTATGAATGGCGTGTTTTTTGCCTTCGTGCTCTTTTGATCGATTGCACGTGTTTGATACATATCTCACATATATGGCTTCATTCATTCACTGGTGTATAATATAATTAAATGTATTATAACTTCTCTAGTATTGCATAATATAGTTTCAAAACTTTCTATACCCGGTTTAATAAATTATACTTAAAAATGTATAAATAAATTAACGATTAAAAAGTTTATTTAACCAAATCTCAACAAGACATACATCCAAGAACTCACGGATTGATGATCAATTGCAACTGAAACCAAATGTGTAATTGATGCATCATATTGCGAGTGTGCAGACACGACATACTTCACTCAGTCAATTGTTGTGAGGGACTCTTATCTTCAATAAAGCTGCATGCCTCTCAGCTCCTCCTCGAAATGGGCTCTTTCCAGTTTCTCGTGAGTGGGAGGAACGCATTCAGTTCACTTGGAATGATGGATGTGGAGTTCTCATGCTTCTGATGACGTATTGTTTCAACACGAGTAGAAAATTACGACAATGCAACCACACAAAAAATCGAGGTGCACAACTTAACATTTTAAAAATCTTTTTACACAACACACGACAATTCATCGATAAAAACTATAGTAAATAAATATATGTTTAATTTTTAAAATGAGGAATTTCCTATGTACCTATAGACTGCACATATGCAATATATGAGGGTTTTTTTGCGAAAATAAATGCAAGCTTTCTCAACTGACAGCCATGCGTCACATGTCTCTTATCACGGTTGGTTACTTTAACGATGTCACTCCTATTCATTAAACTGATACCACCTCCGGCTGACTATCATTTCCTATCACACGACACGTTTCCAGTCTCGTGAAGCGACCTCTATAACACGAGTCGATCCCATCTTGTGGTATGTAGCAACTCAGTATCTAGAAAACAATCCAGGGACTCATTCCAAGGAAAATTATATTTTAACAAGAAATTATAGATTATGATAAGTACTCCATAATTAGTTTATTGTAGATCATCACATTACGACTACAATGGTGAATTTATTATTTTTCTAGGATGTACAGTATGACATAAATATTTAATTAGTATGGCTGAATATAAATTGTAACTCAAATATCTATGAAACTCTTTCTTAAGCAGGTTATGGGTAGAAAATTATACATTAACACATATACACGACACAAAATTAAATCAATTTCTAATATTTAAAAAAATATCTCACTTCATTTCACAAAAATAAGTTGATATTAATAGTAACAAATTTTGTCATTTAATTAGTATTATGAGGTATAGAACTACATAGTTTTAAGAACACAAAAATGACAATATGGTAATTTGCAATATATCAAAAAGTAGACAATCCCTAAACTGCCAATACAGCATTCGACAAGTCTAAAAAATATTAGGAATAATTTATTATTGTACTAAGAGTTTAAACAGAAAAAAGGACAACAAAACATGACGGTCATGAAGTGTCACATTTAACAAGAATTGTTTTTTATTTCTGTAAAAATTGCTAAGATCAAAAAAATTCTTTCAACTTTAAAGTTTTAGAAACACAATTTACGAATAGGAACATCATAATGAACACGCGCAGATAAAAACAAACAAAACAAAATAACGTTCAGCAGAGTGGAAAGTGAATTTAAAAAAGCGCATCGCGAACAAAGCCGGAGTTAGTGCCTGAGCAATTTCGAAATCCTCCTTAGTTCGCAGCTCCGCAGCCCCCGCTGCTCGCCACTCCGGCCATCTCTTGAAGTGCGCACGAGAGTCCCTTGCGGCACTCCCTTGCCACTCGTGGGGATTTCCCTGCCCGCCGCCACGAGGAGTCCCTCGCCGCTGCCCACGAGTCACTCAACCGTCCGCATCTCCAATCCAATTACGCGCGCACTGAATTACGGATCTGGGATCCGAAAGCGGCGAATACGGATTACTGCAAGCCTTGCGAGACGACTTGCCTTCGGTTAGTGCCGGGCCGACGAAGGCGCAGGCGGTGTGGCAATCGCCACCTGCTCACCACCTGCGAATGCGCTGGCGGCCGAAGTGGGAGGACGCATTCACCCGTTGAGCTTATCAGGCGCATTCGTAATCTCTGCGGATCAACTCAGTTCAACGCATGCCAACTTCACCCACTGGGGGAAGGTCTCTGGACCGGATATGGATTATTCGCAGACTGCGGAGTTGCTTACATTTAATATTACATAATAATTCCCAAACAACTGAATCAAATATCTCAAAATATCTGTAATGATTTATTGTTTTCATTAATACACTCGTTTGACAAAGTTTAAAATTACACGTAGAAAATCAGATTTCATGGATTTTTTTGAGAGTTTAATAAAATAACAAAATACTCACTTAAATCAATATTTTGTAACATGACAGAAATGGGCCGTAAAAGACAGTACACAAATAAATCAAACCACGGTACATTTTTTGGAGCTTCCAAGTAATGCAAATTATGGCACACTATTACGTAACAAGCATTTGTGAATTACAGCACTTGAATATTTGGGAAGAACAATGTTAATTTAACTGAGGTAAGTCGCGTTTGCTAAACATTGTACTGGAAATTTGAAGTTGAATGAAACAAAGAAATACTGTTTCATACTTTTAAACTCTATTAATATTTTCCTTCTTTATCTGTTTCTGAAAATTCTTCCCTCGGGTAGTTATTACAAATAATATTGGGATTGTATTTAAGTCCAGAGCTACAGGGAGAAGCAATTTTATTTAAGGTGTGAGTGTATTAAACACCCGAAAATGGTACTACAAATTGAGATGCTCATCGACTTCTTATTTGGTGAGAATACAAGTATTTTCCAATTTTTATTCTAGCGTTTCATCTCAGTAAAGCTCAAATAAGCGAAATTTCATATATTTATGGAGAGATTCAACACACACACAAAAGTAAAACATTATGATACCGAATCCTCCCGTCCGGCATCAAAACTATTGTATTTCTTGTTACTTAGACAGGAAACTAGAAGAAAATAAATTTTCAAAATACAAATAAAATAGATTCAAGCTAACAAATTTAACCAGAAAACCTGTTATAGTCTAAGTTTCTTCATCGTTTTCGATTATAATTTCGTAATTTCCATTTCTTCCGGAGTATGAAATTGGCCTGAGTAATCTACTCTTTCCTTTATAAAATCGGTTATTAAAATACAAAACTGAATAATATTTTGCAAAAAATTTGAATAAAATTCATACGACTGAGGAAATAAATGATTAAAAATAAGATCACAAATAAAATACTTATTTTTTTAAATTCACTCACAAAATAAATTTGTCAAAAATATCGCACAAAACTAAGAAGCTTCTTATAGAATGAAGGTATGTATATATTTATAAAACATGGATTCATACCAGGGAGTACATTGCATGAACTGGAGTGAAATTACTTCAAGCTCTAATATTAAGGATGAGATTTTAATTAAAACTTCTTTCAAACCACAAAATTTTAAAAATTTAACAGCATGAGTAAAGTTAAATCGTAACCCAGGTATTAAATTCCACGATCATTTCAGATATTTGAAATTCGTGCTGTAAAAATGAGGGAAGAAATGTCCGTTTTTATTTTCTCAGAGTGATAATAGAAACACCAAATAATCTATCCCGTCAATATCTCTCACAAAGGGAATACCACGATGGACAGCAAGGAGAAAACCTTCCAAACTCAATATTCCAATGTTAGTTGCATGACAAGTAACCGGTGGATATTGGCATTTCTGTTCGTACTCTAAACAAGCAGGAAAGTTTAAGTAAGTTTGGAAAATAAACGATGAAGAGTAAATGTTTCATGTAAAAGAATCGTGAAAAATAAAGATAAACGAATAAAAAGATGATGTATCAGGATAGACCAAACACGCACAACACAGTGAGAGGATACACCATAAGAATTACTTTGAATATTACACTTGCCTGGAAACGTAAAAAGGTAAAGAGAATAATTGCTTTATTTTATTGTATTAAATAAAAATCTACAAGAGATGATCTTCCTGCCCTTTGGTGTATTACTACGTAAGAAGTTATTCAACATGTTCTACATAAAAGTGTTTACGTTGAATTATCTTGATTACATTCTCAAAAGTACAAATTTACTATGAAGAGGTCTCTCAAGGACGTTGTCAAAGAGGGAGGGGGGTCCTCCCCACTATCCCTCGAAAAATTAAACTGAAAAATAAAACATTAATTTTTTAAATAAAGGATGATTTATCTAATACCAGTATCAATGATTGAGTTGGATCTGAGTTAATAGTAATGTAAACATTTGGAGTAAAAACGAAACACGAGCCTTTGTGAGGTAATTTTATTTACAATTCAGATTCCCACCTATAGAAAAATCCTTGCTGTACCTCTTCATATTGGTACTAAATCCTGAAGATAACACTCGTTGTTGAAATGTAGGCCTAAGTATGAAATAAAACTATATTGCTCCATTAATATTGCTCATAATGGTTGAATGCAACCTTTCAATGAAAAGTACGGAAATCTTGAAAATGAAATTCATCTAGGTTCTCGTAAATAAATCACCTTGTAAATGTAAATAAGATAATAAACCTGTTAATGTATTACTCATTACATGTGAATAATTCAAGAACATTTTAGTGAAACATTCATTGTAATAGGTGAAAGAAAAATGTTCGCGAGTATTCATTCATTTCAGTTTCCAAAATTTCAAACCTATGTCCAAGAAAACAAATTCAAGGAATAACCTGTGACAAAATTTTGGTGTCGTAACTATCTCTTCAAAATTCATTTTAAAACGCTGAATACAATAAGCTTTTTAGTATTATTCATTCTTTGATTGTGGAGGGAATGCGAACTCAACAACCAATTTAACAACTAACTTGAAAAATAAATCCAAAGAACCTCATTTTATGAAATTTTTTGTATTGCTTTTAGTTGTTTTTTTTCAGCAGTAAAAACTATTTCTAGAAGTCAGTAAAAATATGTTCAAGTAGACATTAATTAACAAAAATTCTGAAATATTATATATGTGAAGTTATAGCCTATGTAGAACGATTTTGTTCAAAAGTCTTGATTCTATAAAAACAAGGGGAAAGAAATGTTAGCAAAGTTTTCCTTTACTGTAAGGTGCTCAATTGTGAGAAAATAAGGGGAGAAAAGGAAGAGAATTTTTTTCTTTTCCCAGGAAGGGAAAATTTTATTACGTGCTTCACATAACACTTCAATCCTAAAAATTACTTCAAGGGATCGTAAAAAGGAAATTTCATTGCTGAAAAAGGAAAGGAATTGTTTCTCACTCTTAGAGATTTCTCAAGTAGAAAACGTGTTCAAGGCGATAAGAGATGAAGAATGCTGCGATATTTATTTTTATGACGAAAGTTACCGGAGAACATCAAAACTTATGCCCGATGAGGAGAGATCTAAAGATCGTGGAAATTATTGCATGATGTGATCACCGTACCTGTACAAAATGAATCAGAAAGTTTATCAAAAGTTATGAAAATGTATATTTCTGATACGTTGCTATACAAGGCGAAAATATAGTCGCCCCTATGATCTACAGTCATACTATCACAAGCTCAATCACATGGCGTCATTTTGAGAGCGTATAGAAAGATAAGGTTTCTTTAACATAAGTTAAAATACGTCTCCTTTAATGTTGTGTCTCTCAATAATCTTAAACTGTTTTAAAATTTTGTTGAATAAAAAGTCTGCAATTAATAAAATTGCATTATGACTTTTATTACAGCCTCAATTTTAACATCAGAAATACACGCGCGCTATCGTAAATAATGATAGCATCAGCTGTCTGAAAAGACGGTCGATTGAAAGATCTTTGAAAAAAAAAAAAAAATATTTCATTCACAAAAGATCGTTAATAATGGAATGTAGAAGGTCAAAAAGAAGTGAATGGAAGAGTGTCACGTAGAATAATTTCGGTATATATTGAAGAACTGTACAAGCCATATGTACGTGTAAGATTTACATGGTGTAATCTATTATCATAACATTTAAGATAAAGAATACCCTTATTTTATTGTGTTTTGATGTATAAATATTTGTAAGTTTGCCAATGTACGTTTGTATAGTAAGTAACCTTCGGGGATAACACTCAAGGTGCAAGAAGAGAAAATAAGTGCGCTGGACATACGGGGGTAAAGGGTGTCTCGTACCTTTAACATGCGTAAAAAAAAAAAAAACAATTACTGACATTCATTGGAAGTGTGACGAATGCTGGAAACCAGATTTGGACTTAGGGAACCTGAGATTTTTTGCGGTAGCGGATAGATTTTCCTAGTTTTGCTAAATGTACTTTTTGGCGTTGGACTTAGATAGATCTCGTTATTTATAAGTATATTTATAGGACACTTTATAAGATTTTGGAACCGTATGATACCATCAACTATATATCCATGAATGAAGGTAAACACCAAATCCTGCAGACTCCCTAAGGCGACCGTACTACCGTGATTGTTCAAAGCGAGTGGCCTAGATATGTCTACTACGCCCCGCACCTTGAGGAATCGTGGTAGTAACTTTTTATCTTGATCAATTTGGCAGTGAATTGATCAATGGTAGTACCTTTTAATGTGGTATCTTCTGGAATGTCGCCAAAAACGCTTCACGTTATTCGCTCTCGCGTTATATGAAACGTAGTGAGGCCTTCAAGCCATAAACACAGTGAACACTTTCATAACGTGTTGTTTGAAAGAGGTGAAGGCTTTCTACCACAATTACGTTTATTACGTTTTTTATTTATAATGAGTGTAATGACTACAATACAATTTACATTTCGGAATGTTTGGAGTCACACTTTTGGAGCTATTACACGACAGAGAGTACGTTGCATGATGTGTATAAATTACAATGCTTCGTGAGTATAAATTGTTTCGTATTTATTTTTTTGTGCCTATTTTGAGGGCTGTATTTTGTTTTACAAGTGTGAGGTAATTTTGCAATGATTTGAATGTACTATCTGTTTATATTTTTCAGGAAATATAATAATTTATTGGGTTATAAATGAAGCGTTAAGAATACTTCTACCTGTTCATAAAATTATCATGCAGTCGGGGATAATTAAGAATACAATACAAGTAAATTATTAACACTTTATTTTCACTAATTAATTACAAAATACTCGTATTGTTTACTAATAGTGTTACGTACAGAAATTTCTCTAACGTGTAATAATGTAATACTATCTATATAGAACAGTCTGCAGGACCTTCTTTGTCCTTTAAACAAATCTGAAGATTTTTTTCGAGGATGAAATTTTGTATACTTGAACTTGAAAATGAGAAGGCGATCGCTCCGTAAGTAATATTTTGAAAAATAATCGCATCTCCGATTACCACGCCTTAATGCAGTATTTGTGTACTTATTATTATGTGAAGTGTGAAAAATTTCATTAACAAAATAATTACTGTTTATAATTACGTTATAGTACAAATGTAACATTTACCTATAGCACGGCACAGGGTGGTGGTGTCGAAAAGGGTGAAAATAAAAATAATTGAAAACTTCCAATAAGAGGGTCGAATCTACAGATTTTGAGGTAAATAATATGAATATGGACACTTCTGAATTACTAATCCCAAATATCCTCAGGTTCTTTACATAGGTAAAAAATAAGATTCGTGGTATCACAACTTATTATTCCCATTTTATTTCTTCTGATACATATCTCTAAACCGTTAGTCATACACTACACGTAAGTTCATGTTGTTACCTTATAATTTAAAATATAAAATTATTTTGTTTCATCCAAATTATTGAGGGAACATAGTGAATTTTCCGAAAACGTATAATGATAATTTAAGGAACATCATAAAAATAAAACTAATATTGCTTGTATTGTCAAGCTTTCATTTATTAACAGAGTTAAAGCAAGATTGATGAGAGGTGCAATATTAGTTCTATTTTAGAACACGCCCATAATATCTCACCAATACGATCAATATTTAGTATATCGTACTGCTACTTTAAAATTCAACTATAATATACTGTCAAGAACGACGTAAATTTCGATAAAAAATTATCAGAGCTTATTTAGATAGTATATAAATGAAACATAGCATATATAATGGCATAGGAATATATTTTGTATTTCATTCCCGTAAAAGTATTAGGTTTGTTTGCAAGGTAAAAAATATTCCATTAGAAAATTGGAAATTTTAAGAACGCATAGAATGATGATAACAAATTACTTTCAATTAAATAAAAAGAGCAACCATATCAAAACTGTTATTGGAAAAAATAAATCCTAATCTGAATATTAAAGAAGAGAACATGAATCGGAAGGGAAGTTCCTCTCATGGTTATCGTGGTAATTCAAGAGCGTCGTAACTTATGATCATCAACAACACTGAAATGTAATTTCCATTTATTATAATCCCCACAAAAGCGATCTTTATATAACACTTTGCATTAGATATTTCAAAAAAGGGAAAAGAATCGTTAGTTTATGGCATCATTAATTGGGAACTGTGGTAATAGGAAAAGTCCCGTAGACCCTAAAACACCGAAAATAGCTCATAAAATTACTCTTCAGGAAAAAGAGGTGTAGACAGTTTCATTTTCCACTCAGTAAAATGTATTTTCCCTAATAACATTTTTCAATCAGTTACGATTTGGTATTTCAAAGTGAGGAATGTGCGGATTGGATGTGAAAATATTGTAAACCGATAATAAGTACAATTTTGTTCGAGCAAAAAAAGACATTTTAAGTCACATTAGTAATTCTTCGTATCACTATAGTTCACTGCCATAAAATAAAACGTGTTAAACGTATTTGGACGATCGTGAGGTGTTGTTAAGAGTCTTCAGTTAATAACGCAGAAATAATTAGTTTCTCTACCAAATAATTTATTAGCTCTTCAGACCACAGACTGGCCAACATCATTGCCGTTTTCTGGTTATATTTATCAATTTATTAGTCACTGCCTGCCAGCTACTACACAGAATAACATGAAATAGTCAACATATTGCTTAAACGGTGTGTAATTTGTGCTTTCAAAGCTAAAATAGATGTTAGCATACAATACGCTGAAAGAGAAAAAGGAACTGTTACACAAGATAAACCGGTTAATCCGAATACAGGTTGATCCGATGTCGGATAAAAAGGGTTCTACTGTATTTAGAAACTTTTACCTTTCGAATGTCGTAAAATATTGTTTCAGAATAGAGACTTTTAAGATGAAAAAAGAAAGTTTTTGAGGAATTTTATATATGCTGTCAAATATCATCGTGTCTTTATCATGCAAATAGTTAAAGTTCTTCATTTTGTTTACCTTGCGTAGTTTAATAATCAATGTTTTATTAATGGAATATGATAAAAAATATTTCAATAGATATCGATGGGAATTCAAGAATTATTTACGAAAATCTAAATCAGACGCGAGGCAAGTCGCGGGAACACGCCTAGGAGGACTGATAAAATGGTCTCCACGTATTCATAATCGAATAACATCTTTCACCCACCGGAGTTTGACTGCGTTTCCCCATAATCCTCAACATTCATTTTCAGTACCAGGAAGGCCACTTCTCCTTTAAATATAAGCAGTGCTATCGAGATTCACCTTCATTTCCACGGTTCAGTCTACATATTGCAGAAAGGATTGTAACATGATTCGTTCACTCAGTTACATACACAGGCATTTTCTTTTCCCCCAAAGACTCCAAGACCCTTGTGTCCTTGGAAATCTGGGGGGTACACTCTCCATTCGCACAATATTGCATTACCAGGTACTACTTCTTAAATCAACTATACGTGCTTGCTTTAGCAATTAAATTGGAAATCATCTCCTTAATCCATTAATTCTCGATACATTTTTCTCTAAATATAAAAACAAAATTTTAATTCTTACTAAATATATAACGAAACACAAATAGGGGAATAAATATGAGTAGCGTCTTGGAATTTTGATTCCTTTGCTTTCAAAGACCAATAAATGAGTTTATTCCGTAAAACCATATTAACAAAATTTTTCCTCCCTCAGGAGCACTTTTAAAATGCGCTTCGCGATAGAAAACTGAGAAAACAAATAAACATTGAAAATATGTTGATAATAGGCAAATTGCTACGTTGATGCAACACGTAACGAAGCGTTGTGTACAATCATGTTTATTTTTAAAAAATAGCTACCATATTTCTATCCCTTGTATATTAAATTTTGCTCTCGCATTTCCTCGCATTACTCGACGCACCGCAGCTTTATTTCATGGAAATGTTTTACGCTGACGTAAAGGAAAGGAGAACATTTTTATTTGAAGTAAAATTAGTATTAAACCCAGAAGAAATAAAATTGTGATAAACGAACAGAAGAAACAATAAAGAAACAAAATGAGTGCTCGGAAATAAATTTCTAAAAACAAAAAACTATGAAAACAAATTTAATGAAAATGAATACCTTAAGACTTGTACTGGAATGGGATTTGTCATAAAACACACAGCCACATATATAGAAATCTCTTAGATTGCGGTGAACCTCACCGCCAGGTAACAGATTAATCATGTTACGTCGAATGAAAATGGTAGACGGGACCGGGATTCGAACCCGGGACCTTGAGCTCTACGCGCTCATGCGCTTACCGACTGCGCCATCCNATAAAAAAGGAGGGGATTGTGTTATCAAAGTTAAATTTTACAATACCTATTTGCTTCTCTAAGTCAGCTTTTGCCAATCAGATGACGTTCCATCTTTAGAAAAAATGAGGTTCTGATTTTCAAAAGAAATACATTGTAACGCAGTGTTTCATTTAAAGGGTAAAATTGATAGAGAGGGTTTTAAAAATGAACTATTAAAAGCTATTCAGAATGTGCTAACACTCTGAATAGCTTTTAATAGTTCACATAGCTTTTAATCGACACTAACGAAAGCAACTTGACGGTTCAAAATACACGGGAATATAATGGAAGTTTAGTTACCGTTGGTTTACATTCACACTCATTTCAAATTTTTTCATCAATTTCATGTTCGAATTTTCCCTATTACCGCATGCAACCCTTCGATGTGAAATGAGCAAGTGGACTCCATGATTTCTTGACCTCGGAAGAAGTAAGAGGAATTCGATATAGATACTCCGCAAAAACATCACTTTCATAACATGACAGTCAGTAAATAATACTAAATTGTATAAAAGCAGTTAACTTTATACATAACCGCGTGGAGGATAAAGAAATTCTTAAAAGATGACGCATCACTGAGAAGTGTGAAAACTTCTACTCCAAACTAAATAAGAAAATAATATATCCCAAATTAGTATTGTAACAAACAATAACAGAGAAAATACCCGAAAGTTGAAAACTTCAAACCCTTTTGAATTAGTTTGTGTCATTATTTATTCAAGTATTACTGTAATTCCTACGAAAACAAGACATTCGTTAACTACATGAAAGCTGTTGATTTTGTTCAGTAAACCCCACAGTGGAAACGAATAAAATAAACGAAAGCTCACAGGTTAATTAGCAAAAAAATCAGCTTTCTGCTTTTAGACTTTGAAGCTTGCCAGACCGAAGGAATGCAACTGAAATGCGAAATGTGAACTAAGTGTCGCAAGTTTATTTCGTGCAAATGAAACCCATTAAGCCTCAAGCTTTAATATATGAACACAGCTTGCCTTCTCGGAAAGTACTTAATGTATACTATAGTCCCTAAACTGGCGTATGTAGCTTTGTGTGTTAATGCATATTAACAACTGCCATTTGCATAGGCCGCTTTGAATATGTAGATTTTTTAACGAAACTACACGCCAAAATAAAGAACTATGATTATGGTTAAAAGAACTTAAGGCTCTTAGTGCGATGTTTGTACCGATTTTATATGTTTTTCTGACGACAATATATAGCGTATAAACAACCAACAAAGGACTACATGAAGTAAAGAACATATGGGAAATACATTTGAAACATAATCTTCACAAAATATTGTACAAAGCTACTCGTATACAAAGTTGTAGTAAATAACGACCATGATTGGAAGATATTAGTTTTCAAATTGATTGAATTTTGTTTTTTACTTTTTTACTTTTTAACAGTAGCAAGAGTCAACCGGGGGATTTAACTGGTCACATTCTAACGATCCATGGTTTGTCTTCCGAGAACATCTTTTATGTAAACAACCATTTTTTAAATAAACATATACTCCCGCGGTCGGAGTCAGTAGCTACATACTTGTTTGTCGGGAATAAACCGCGTCTCATTTGTAAGAACAAACAACGTTTCGGCCACTTCTGTTCTCCGCCTTATATAGTTAAACTATTGCTTGAAGAGGAATTAGTTATTCATATAATTAAAATTTAAATGTATTTATTTATTTCATTTCTTATGGCGATGTTCGGGCTATTTAACCCGCTCGTACACATAACCGTTACTAGGGTAAGGGAATAGGCAAGGAGATGCGCCTTATATAGTTAAACTATTGGGTTTCCTGGGAACCTATAATACCGAACCGACATGTGTCTGGATAAGGTGAAGGAAACTCGTGTGAAAACTTCACCTAGTTCGGTCGAGCAGGGTTAGAACCCACACTCTACCACTAGACCACTTCAGTGTTGTAACTGTAGTCTACCATGATTTTCAATCCGTACCTATAGCAATATGTGGGGGCACGTACAGTAAATTTCATAGTCAATACATAAGGGTTGCCGCCGAATCAGTGTAGATCATGGGAGCCGTAGGTCTAAAAAGTTTGTGAATCACCCGCCGGCTGCTGTATGGTCACAATCTCTCCTCCTAGTCCGTTAGTCACTCGAATTACACACCGCTCCGTTCGAAAGGGAGCGATAGGACAGGAGGTCGCGCCGCTTGGTTGAGCAGTCAACCGGGTGTGACCCGTTCCCACAAGGAGTCGCAAGTCTCCGTGATATTTCAACCCCTCCACCGTAACCATGCACCTTCTCCCCCGTCTCCTTCGTCCCGGAGACCCTGAGTGCTCTCGGGCGCTCGAGTATTCTCCTGTTGAGGGTAGGCGACTCCCTATGGGATGCCTCTAGGCTAACATGGAACTACATCCCTCTGGCACACATGCTGAACACGAGACGCTATGTCCTCAAAACACATACCAAAAGAACAAATCGGGCATTTCAAGTTCACGAATTCAGAACTTTTACCGCATTGAATGAAAAAAAAATGTGACAATTTCTTGTAAATCCAACTTTTATAATTGATAACCTAATCATGTCATTCACTGTGAAATTGTTAACTGCATTTAAAGTATAATTAATTGCTGTATTTATTTTAAAAAAAGGGATGTATTGTCTTTGTAAATAATAGGAAATTAAACATCATAATACAATATAATAGTTAAATTATAATGTGTTTTGTTAGGAAAACTCTCATTCTCCATCTCCCTCTGTAATGAATTACTTTGCATTTTAGTTTATATAAATTAATAAAATGAGACGAAGGTAACTCCAAAAAACAGGATTTCATCAAGGATTAACAAATTTTATCATGGAAATATTTTTGTTGTAACGATATGCAACATTTCATGTTATTGTAAAATACTTATTACTATTATCATTTAATATTATTATATTCACATCAGATGAAAACTCAGTGAAACCGTACATTTCATGTTCTTTTATGTTCTTCACATTTTACCCACATCATGCTTTCATACCCTTAAATAAACTAGAAGATTTTTTTGAGTTGTCTATATTCTTATCAAAACTGGACTAAATGAACCTTCCATTCACATTTTCTCTCTCTCTCTCTTTCTTTCTTTCTCTCTCTCTCTTTGTTTTTTTTCTATTCCTCTTTCTCATTTTCACTTGAAATTTCACCACAAGTACCATTTTGATGAACTTGATTTATGAGAAATGGAGCATGAGCCGTACCCCAAAAACACTCTGGTAGCTATGGGAGTGGAAGGTATCTTGAAGTTAATAATTAAAAGATTTTAAATTGGAGGATAATTTTATATCAAAACAAAAAATAAATCAATGGACATACAAATACTAATTGTTTTTACAAAGAAATGACACAAAAACACGTTCCCTAATAATCCCACCAAAAAATCTAACCTAAACACAAGAAATCAATGGACATACATGTAAAATATTTAATACTAAAACTTACAACTAAACACATGGCATTAATTTAAAGATAAGGATTCATGATTATGTACAACAAAGTTCAGTTAAATGTTATTGAATTCGTCAATGAAGGCAGGTTAAATTGACCATGAAAGATCATACTGTTCGTTAGATTTTCACTGACCCGTGAAAGGTATGTGAGTTCATAAGTTACGTTCATGTAGCGTTTGCCGATGCTCAGTTGGCGTACAGCGTCCCAGGCCGTTGGAAGATGCAGGAGGCAGTCACTGTGTATAGATCCATCAATAGTATTTAAAGTTTATATGATCACACTGTTTCCATGATCACAATAAAACCATATTCACTACAGAGCCAGATGGTCGCATCACATGGTTGAAGGAAATGTATAGTTTCCTACTTAAACATTTTAGATCTATTGATAGTATTAGATAATATTATTAGCTTCTGGTGGAAATGCGCCAAGAAAGTATGCATAGATTGGAAATTGCGATGCGTTGTATTTTCAGTGTCTTTTATGCTGAAGAGATGGTAAATCGTTCTCCTTTCACAGATCTGGACTCAGAAATGCGCTCATAGACCAATCTCTGAATCACAGAAGTCCTTAATGATTTATTACGTAGCACCAAATATCAGCCGTCTCTGCAGACCTTAATTAGGTTCAGCTTCCATTAAATAGGAAAATCCAATACATGGGGAAAGCAGGCGGGAGCGGTTTTTCACTCATCACGTCCTAGCATATCAATGAAAATACACTTCTATTATTTCGTTGGATCGTCGCGCTGCCCATTTTTCGCCTCATAAAAAATATTCATTCCGAATGTCACATAATGGGCGCGCAGAGGTGACTCCTTTGTGTCTTCAGCATGGCGACGGACAGGCGCTTTCATTCTCACGGAACAAATGCTGACCCTGCGACAAGGAATGGAATAAATTTTCATTTTCATTGTGCCCGATGCCACATTTTCAGCGGAACGATCAACTCGAATTATGGGTCGGCGCGCATGAATGTTCGGTTTACAGTTGTGTGACGCGGTGGGGTTATGAAAAGCGAAGGTTCATAAAAAGCAACTCGCGGTGACATGTGGGTCGAATGATTGTACCCGTGACTTCATGAAATTGTAATTAACGCAAAATGGAAATTGTAATTCTAGACAGTGAGGTGGTTTCTATTCTTAACGACATTTAGTCCTGAAAGATTAGCCACCGAATCTCGTTCTTTCCCGAGCAATATTGCCCTTTTGTTGCATTTTGCAACGGAATGAATTACATTGTAACGAAAAATATCTATAATTTAAAGCCTTGCTAGGTTCGAATACATCGGAAAAGAGGATGCAGATTATATCAAATTACGTATATTTTGTGTAAGAAAAATATTGGAATAAAAAACGTTTCTGGGTTGGATGTAGACAAACATATTTACACGTTTCACAATTATTTCAAGTTTTGTATGGTGAATACCACCGTATACAATTATGAAGAACTGATATTGATTTTTCTAGGATCTGACTCGAAAGAGCGCGTGTGGTTCCACTAGAACGCAGAGATTAGAGCTACACGATTTCGGGAATTTGATGCAAAGGGGAGATAAAAGTGACTATTGTGGCAAGGTGTACGGTAAGCCGGGGTAAAGGTTTGCACGGGGCAAAGGTTTGTATTGAAGTTTGAACTGGAGGGAGAAGATTTTCCGCGTAAATCCGGTACGTAGCACATTCGTCTACCTCCGGTCAGTCGGCTTGTGAAATCCCGTCGACTCCGTGCACTGCACACAGATGAAAATGAGGTGAAATCGTTTTTCTCATTTTCGGTGTTATTTTTCCGCGACATGTACGTAAAATTAGAACATAATTATCAAAGGTTTCTACCACTTTTTATCTATTTAGTATGTATAAGAATCTTTGAAATGCCACCTACAGATTTTGAGTTTCCCAGTTCAACGAGGTAGAAATTCCGTCGAAACAAAACTATTCGAAAAGGGGTAAAAGTTTGCAAGTGACATCGGGCAAAGTACGTAGGTGTCTATCCGCGAACCTTTGCCCCACACATTCAGATCTTTGCTTTTGACACTGTTTTCTTCCTTTCTTTCTCTCTTTTGGGTTAAATTCATGGATTACTGATATGATAAAAATAAGTATTGAATATTCGGTCATTCATGGAAGACTTAAACGAGAATCAAGAACAGGAGTTGGTTCAACATTGTGTTGATTTAGACAAAAGATTTTTTGTGCTCAATCTAAAATCCTTGAGATTTCTACTTTACTCTTACGCTCAGAAAAACAACATTAAATACCCATCTCAGAGTCTACTGAGATGGTTAGGGAAGATTTACGCAAGATTTCATGAAAAGGAACATATATCTAAGGACCCCACGAAAAGTTAGTGTGGCTCGGACCATGGGACGACAGATTCCAACTCGACCAATACTTTGACAATTTGCAACAAGCACTCCTTAAATACAAGTTTCCACCTCATAGGATATTTAACAAGGACAAAACTGGGGTTCCAACCGTTCCCAATAAAATTACCAAGCTCATTGCTTCAACTGGAAAAAATGAGGTAGGCAAGTCAGTGTCCGCAGAACATGGAAAACTGTGACTGTTGTCTGTGCTATATTACCACTGGAAACTTTGGATCTCCATATTTTATATTTGCAAGGAAAAGAGATAAATTCGCAGTGCGAATCTTTGCACCGCATTGTGGGGTCAAGGTTAGCAAAAACTGTTATTTGAAAAATAAAAAATTTGGAATCTTAATGTATGTATTAAAAAATTCACATTTTTACCAGAGGTAGAGGAGATATAGAGTTACAACACAAGACAGTTTTTGGACGATTAAATGGACTCCAAGCCAGGTAAAATCAAAGTGTCTGAAATGCAAACCTTTACCCCGGCTTACCCTACTCGTACTCCATAACTTACCGGATAAATCAATTCTTCTGCAGGCTCTTCAGGCGTGGGATAATTACTCGTGTCATCAATAATTCTCGTGACTCAAGTCATAAAAAACGCTTCGCGGACATAATGTACAATTGGTAATTGCATCAAAATCGGGCGTGTGAATGTATTAATAATAATGATAGTAATTAAATTTTTTATAGCATTGGAAATGTAGCATGCTATTGACGTTTCTGTACATAGGGCGAAAGCAGGTAGGAGATGGATGGTATGGGCTTGTAAGTATGTGGGTCGGTGAGCTGGTTTTAACAACAACTTAGCCCACGAGGAGGTTCTTGGAGTAGAGAGTAAAATAATGCGTTAGTAGTACTAGTAGTAGGAGGTTGATAGAAGAAGGAGGGTTCGCTTTTAAATTCTTTATGAGCTGGCACACTGAAGTGATAAGCTACAATTTTCTTCTGGACCCGCCGGGAATTCAACCCGAAGTGACTCAGTGGCAGGCAAGCATGCTAGACACTGAGGTACCGGAAGGGTGAATTCGATAAATATGATAGTATGACATTAGATGTTGCCAGGAAGAGGTCGCATAGGAATGAATTTCAGTATTTCCAAAAAACTGTCTTTAGGAATCCATATGTTGTCGCTAAAAAACTGTCTCTAGGAATCTTATGTTCCTATGTATAAAGGTAATTAATTTTTAAACTATAATTATGGTCAAAAACATTCTGGAAGAAGATAATAAATCAAATAATTTATCTGTCCTGTTGAATCAATGCGATCTGAATGCACTGATAAAAATACTGTTCATTATAATCTATTATCTTTGTATCTTATCTTTAATATTATTAGGGAAGTTTCTGTACGCCCAAGGTCAGGTTCCGGCCGCTTGGATGGAACGATAAATATAGTTTCGATAGCAAGTAAGTCGGAAAGTGAAAAATCACCAAAGGTCGTCCTATATCTTTTCGCTATTTCGTCAGCAGTTGAGCGCAATGCTGACGGAACGACATAGATTCTCATTCCATATTTCGAAATGCCTCCGACTGAAAGTAATGGATTATTGAAATACATGGATGGTACTAGAATTGAAACTTGCATCACCAACTGGAATCATGCAACACAATTAGAGACTACACTCTCTAGATTCTGTTTTTGCTGCACATTATATCTCAGAACAATTAAATCATACCTAAATCCCTATGCTTAAGTAAGTTATAGAAATAGAGTTATTATGTTGGAGCGATACAGATGTTCGTGAATCACATAGATAGAAAGTGAAAATGGATGATCACTCGCAGGAAAAGGGTTATAGCATCTCATCGTTCCAGAATCTTCCATTCGTCTTGTGCGGCAGACCTATCGGGCTGTGTATGGGTGATTAATCTACCTTTCGACATCTCCTTCCCTCGGCCGCTTTTATCCGAATTGGCCGGCGAGAAAAAGACAAGAAGAGAATGGGAGACCTGCGTGGATTCAGCAACCGCTCTTCTGGTGGATTTCGCAATGGTATTGGAAGGCAGACATATACAATTGCCATTATTTCAAAAGTATTATAAAAAAGCATTTCTTTCCATTTTATTCGTTCCTTGAATTTATTTCCCTCATAAAATGAAATTGACCTTTTGCATAAGAACAGAGAAAGAGGGAGAGAGAAAATGCTGGCTTTGTCCCAAGATAATCACGTATACACCATATTTCTGTTTATTTGTTGATGATGAATATTTAATTATATTTGTATAATAATTTACTAGACAGTATGAAATGAATATACAACTTCAATAGTATTTTTATTTATAAAAAAAGGAAGCGAATCATGAATAATATATAATCCGCGGTATTTCAACACCAATTGCGTGTGAATTTCGTGAGCAGTGCTTTATTTGAACTTAAAATATATTAGAAAATAAATTTTAAAAGCTAGTACTTGACAGTATCAATGAGATCGCACTTGCGTCAATGATTCTCCTAAGGTGAGGAATATTGAAATAAAGGGACTAATCCTCTTTTTCTCTCTTTTGCCCGTTATTGATGAAAGTCATTGGTTAAACGCCCTAAAATGATTATAGGATTGTCAGTAATCCATGAAATAAATTGCGCGGGTAAACCGTTCGGTACCTCGCTCTCCCACGGTTTAATTGGTTACAGCCAACCTGGCCTAGAGATGCAACTTCGAGTACTGCTTTTGGAAAAAAGTCAACATTTCAATACAATTATGTGCACTCAAACGAGATCAGTTCATTTGTGTAAGTGCTCGTGTGACACCTATTTAACCTTTCTAATAGCGCAGGATATCTAAAAAAAAAAAAAAGAGTATGGAGAGAAAGGACGGCACGTAATGGTCTTGACACGTGGCTCATCTGCAGGTATTCACAAAAGCAACAAACGCAGTTTGAACTTCGCACGCCGCTTTCAACAGTAGCAACAAGCGTCATACGAGAGTTGCACTCGCACACAGCAGCGTCCCTCGCTCCTCGTTACTCCGAATCACGGATAACCGCTTCCATATTCATGGGTGGCCCCGTAGGCCCACCGCCATAACCGTACACGCTTCATTGGAGTAATGTTAATGAAACGAAACATTCGCACGACTTTCCACCCAGCCGGCAGTTTATGTCGCGAAGCGCCGCTGAGAGTTTCGAGCGAATAAACGTTCCGCTTCGCACTTCGCAAAACGCTCCCGCGAGACGTGCGTGCGCTAAGGTTCACGACTGGGAAAGCTCTTGTGTGATGGTGGCTTCACATGCTGGTGCACGAGGGCCTCGATACTTACCACGGGATTCCATAGTACTCATAAGACTTGTCAATAATTATTACGATGAGAGGACGTAGCGATCAAAGTTTTTCCATCCATCTTTGCATCATTCAATTTCGAGCATTCGATCCCTCCCCCAAGAGACATATGCAACTTAAACATAAATAATAGTTTCATTCACCTTTCTTAAAAAGTCACCTTAATGATAGTTCTTTATTCCCATAGTAAATTTTCGACGGATTATTCATCATCTTCCGCGAATCTGGTTGATGGAATTGATCTATTGAAGATGACACGTAAGCCATCGGAAGAATTCGATGGGAATCAAAATTCTGTTACCGAGGCAAATTTCGGACTAAAATAATAATTCGAAAGATTTACTCCTTACTTATTTCATGTTTGAAAAGAAATTTTCCACGATCAACGTTTCTTTAATTAACATAACTTTATTTTCAGTATTGTATTCTATGTTTAGAAGTTCCCAAGCTCATTCGTTCGACGCACTTCAAATGAAATGGTAACGCTTGTATCACTGTACTACGTTTTAAATGGGAATAATATTTATATTTGTAAAATAATGTTTTTAAATGGTTTTTTAGATTCACACAGACACACACAATACGGCCATTTAATCCGTAACATTTATAGTGGTTGGGTGGAGGAGCAGGCCTGATGGTCTGAGCCTCGCCACGGAATAAAGTCATTTTATTATTATTATTATTATTAAAATTGTAATAATAAAATTGGTAAAATAGCTAATGATATATACGAAACTCTGACGGTAAAGAAAGTAGCAGTAGAAAAACTCAAAGTAAAGAAAAAAATAACTAATATCTCTCTGACAAGTTCACAAGAACTTAGAAAGGTTTGTTTATTTCTTAAAATAAAATAAAAAAAGATACAGTATGGAAACAAAATAAATACAGATGTTTAAAAAAAGAATATGATAAATGATTATTTCATATTTAAAACTTTCAGTAAAACTTTTTGTAAAACTTTTTTTTGTAAAAAAATTTGTAGATAGTTTTGTAAAAGTTTTTGTAAAAACTTTTTGTAGAACTTTCTGTTAAATTTTTTTATAAAACTTCTGTAAAAACTGGAATACTGGAAATAAAAATTATTATTTTTATTATTATTATTATTGTATAACTATATTCGTTCGGAGATTGCTAACACCCGTCGCCTTTTTGGTCCTTAATTCCGTTTAAGCTGCAACGTCGCCACTCCGCTTCCGTGAAATCTTAGAAGAATTTTAGCAGGTAATTCCACAAGTCTTTTTTTCTTATTACCGACTTTCTTTTCTCAGACTCGCGCCAAGAAAATGTCAGGTTCATTATTTCCGTTGTTGCGGCATAGGGATCGAAACCTACCCCAGGAAGTTATAAGCATAATTTTTTGTCAATATGAACTGTTTTCATTTATTTAAGAGAAAACGTCATTGTTAAAAAAAACAGTCAGATTTATGAGTCATTGTAAGATGAATATGCAATAACCGCAAATGAGTGTAATCAATGTAGATAGATAATTCTATTCTTTTATTTGATTCAATGGTGTGTTAGCCTATAAATTATTGACCCTAATTCATTTTGTTATTATCTATATCAAGATATTGTTAGTTAAAGTCATTGCTAATTTGTTCTTTATTATTTACTAAGTTTACCTTTATTTGATCTCAAAACATGTTTGTTATTTTTATCCCTTGTTCCACGGCTTAAACGATGTAGAAGTCGGTTATTTTTCGTATTTGTGAAATAATTTTACAACACCTTCCTGAAAATGTAAGCAGTTCTGAGGAGATCTATTTCCTGAATATCCCTTTAAAGTAAGTAAATCATCGCCAAGTTCTTGGAAATTCCGCGAGGTATCATTCCCAGAGTAGTTTCTAAGTTATTTCATAAAGTGTTTTCTCCTGAAGGAGATTTTTCAAAAATAATTGCAGTATCGTACAAGGAAATGGAATATTCCTGTCAATGTTCGCAGGATTGGTGAAACATTGTCATATCATATACATTAGCAGCTTTTGCACAATTGTGTGACAATTTCCTATTTTGAAATTTTAAATCGTAGAAAAAGTTTGTTTTACACTGATCGTAAAAGTAAATTAATATAAGCAAAAATCAAAATTAAAATGTCAATAGAATCACAGAAGGTATGATTTAGCAGAGAACCACTCCTGTAGAAATTTACACATATAAAACTTTCTAGCGGAAAAATATTGCAAGCCTGAATTAATGGTAATGCTCCACATCAGCCTGAGAAGGGTAGGTAAAATAGAAACCTAGAGTACTTACAAGGAGAAAAACTTAGACAAATAATTTATTCTTATCTGAGGATCTGCGATCAAATATAGAGCTAAATAATGATAAACGACAAAAAAGGTGAAAAGAAAAGAAGTAAAATTGCCTTACTTTAAATATTAGAAAATTATTGATTATATTTTTCACCACCACAACTACACTTCTGGAAATGAAAATTTCATAAATACAATAAATAATTTATCGATTCCCTCAGTGTATTTTTTGTGGGGCTTTAAGGGCCCGTCAACAACAAGGTTATTCGAGCCCATGCAGTTGGGGAAAAATGCAGTTTCGCACCATAGAGAAGAGCCGAAGTGACTCCTCTCCGTGTGTGGGACTCGCCGTATATTTCCACCATACCAAATAAAATACCCTTCTGAATTCAACAAATATCTAAATACAAAGATGAAAGAAAAGAAAACAGTTGGCCAATATATTATATCATAAAAAGAAAAAAAATTCTAAAGATTATATTATCTAATTATAGAAACGATAGATGAAAGGAAAGAAGGCAGGAAAGAGGAAAAAAGAATGCAAATTTAAACCCTCCCGAGATCTTGTGGGAGGAGCCCCGATCCACTCATAAAATTCAATAGTTTATTAACATTAACCGTT
>NNCF01126512.1:1380803-1524827 GCA_002313205.1 Laupala kohalensis
ATATATATATATATATATATATATATATATATATATATATATATAATTGTATACATCGCTCGTTCTAAAGATAATCTAAAGTTATTTATCATCTCACAAATTTTGTAATTGTAATTATATAAACAAATATTGATATATCTTGGTAACAAGTTGAAAACAATTTGAACACAATATACAAATAGAACAATGACATAGAAAAAATAAATAACTTGTAAATTACTGACGCGAACCGAAAAACATCAACGTAATATAAACACATTACGACATAATGTTATTTCATTACATTGCACCATTTAAATTTGGATGATTCAACAGATCGGGAAAATTTTAGACCGGGAGCCAAATTATTATAAACGTATAATTTCAGAAATTTTAACTATGGGTCTGCCTTAAGGTAATCACGTTTCTTTCGATATTGCTTCACGCCACCTCACTATTCCATGCAACTTCATTTATACCATCATGCTCAGAAGTGTCAATTATCAGGACTCAAGTAAACACGTTACATCCTTTTCAAATGAATGATTAAAGTAGCGTCTTTTCATGATTAAATCTTCAAATGTTGTTGTATCGGAGAGGAAAAATATTAGGAAATCGTAGACCGTTGGGTTATGCAAAAAAGGAACGAAAAATCTAGGGGACATTTGTGTAACAATGAATATGATGATTTTAATAGATACATTATGACTTTGTGTTTTTTGGAGCAATCATTCAACGAAAAGTTATTCAGTATTTGATAGTACTATTTGATTGTTTTTGTAAATAAATATGTTAACTGACGTGGTTCAGTAATTACAATAAAAACTAAACTCGGTTTTGTTAAGAAATATTTTCTACTCGGTCGTCATTCTCCGACCAACTTCTTTTCTTTATAAGTTTGTTTAACAAATCATATAAGGTACCTATAAAATTTTAGAATTGCAATTCTTGAAACGACCTATTAAGTAGACTATTTTTATTACAACACGTTTCGATGAATATTTTACTAATTTTTTTCTTTCAAATATTACTTTATTAATAAAATAGTATATGAGAATATAGTAAAAACCATTGAATTTTGTTTGAAAATGTTTACAATTGAACGTTGAAGAGTATAAATACAAAAGATCTTTAAGATGAAAAAGAATGTCGATAGGTCATAAATAACATCTTCGAAATGTTAGGAATCTCCCCATATTGAATAAAATAGCTTTTGTGCAACATTTCTTGCGGCACATGGCGAATGTGACATAAACTTTTATCAGACTATCACATCCATAGAGGATGGTCTCTAGGGATGAATACTTTTCAATTTGTAACTTCAGGCAAAATAACAGTTACAGGGGTGTAATGCGTCGACCAACTTCACTCATAAATTTGTTTGTGGCGCTGTGATATGGCAGAAGGAAACCAAGAGGGAAAGAATTCCGCACTTGACGTCATCGAAAGTGGTGAAGTCGGAAGAAACGTGAAATATGGAATGTGTGAATTATCACCAACACCAATAGAATCATACCCCATTCTTGAATCTGCCTCAGTAAACTGTAATAACAAGTGTATGATTTATCGTCCAAGGATAATGGGGTAAAACACACAAAAATATATATCTAAACTTTGTGTAACGATTTTGAAGTAGTAAAGCTATAATATATAAATAATGTACACATAGGACATAACTCTTTTGACAAAAATAATATAATAATATAGAATGGAGTCCAAACTTTCTGTATAAAACACTATAATTATCTTTTTAAACATTTTTCATTTTATGTTCATATAGGTTGATTTATGTCAAAACAGACTTGGATTCACTCAATGGTAAAAAAATGACAAAAACATGGAATCAATGGGCATAAACCTGATTTTTCAACGTAAATAACTAGAAAAAATTTATTTTCTTGATGGTCGACTTTTTTGGCCGATTATACAAAGAATGACCCTTAAAATCGATTTATTCATTTTTCAGAATTCAATCGACCGATCAATCCAATTTAATTAATTAAATAAAGGATCACTTTCTCAGTAAATGTTCACAAAATTATCATTCTCTGATTAAGTTTGCACTTAACATAAATCTTTCTTTCATATTACAAATACTGCAAATTTGCATCTACCGAGATGTATCTTCCGGCTGTTGCTTCAGCTTCTTTTTCAAGTCTCACTTCTTTATTTTTCGTTTGTTTTAACAATTTTCTAACAATTTTACCTAAGTATTTCCCATAAAATGTTCTGTTCGGTCACGCTAGTGTCAGATCGGGCGGTTTCCTATTAACGTTTTCCTAGCCTACGAAGATAAAAAGGAATGGAATTGTTTCGGGCTCGGTCACAGAATTAGAGTTGCGTCGGTGAAGATCTCACAAAAACATCGGCGGCTACTCGCTCTCTACGACAACAAATCATCTGCAGACACATCAAGTGGTATAGGTCTCGGGGAAATCGAGGTAGAAATGCACAGTACGTCGGACATGGAAACATCAGGCAGTACCTAAAAAATATAAAATAAGTCAGGACATGTGTGACTGTGTGGATGGGACAGAAACCCCAGTTCATATTCTGTGAGGCCGCCCTAATTATGGACCAAAGCGAGAAGAATATTTGATCAATTACAAATGACAAGACATTTTAAATACGAGAAACCTCCGAACATTGATAGCGACCGCGAAGAAATTTATTTTATTTGAAGAATACACTGGGAGAATCATGGACATTAAATACTTGCTACAAAAGTAGAAATTGCACACACCTCCACGACGACGGGACGGGAAACACGTAAATGATGGCAAAGATGCGCGGAGAAGATTAATACAGAAGAGAGAATGAAACGAAGGAGTATCTTGTTTTGCGAAGCCACACATACAAGGTTGCGTAATGGCCAAAGCAAATAAATGAGGAAAATGAGTGCATCCGATTGTGGGTGGTAGCGTTGATCGTATTCTGAATCAAATACAGAACACAACCAAAGCGGAATAAAATTGGAATGAGAAACAAAGAAAATAAATGTTCTAATGGTTGAGATATAGAAGTATTTTACTAATATTAGCTCATTAACGTAGAATAAGTGAATATAGAAAAATCACCGAATTGCCTCATAACTGAAATAAATTGAATTACTTGAAATTATTTTAGCCGTCGCTTGCCAAAGGACCCAGCACTGAAGATGGACGCCATGCAACCGAAAAGGTCTTTTGCATTAATAATGACAGAATGACAAATTGTTTTACTACTTATAATATATTATACTAATTCGAAGCAGAGAGACATTAAATAGAAACAAAACTTTTTGTTGCAATCTATTTCAAATTATGAAATCAAAGAGAAAAATGGCCTTTAAATAAGTGTTTCAATCCTGCACCGGTAAAAAAATTAATGTATGTTCTTATCTACACTCTGGTACTTAATGTTCAACATAATATTGAAATTGTATCCAGAGGTTGGCGAGTCAGGGAGTTTCACAGAACAGAGAGCTAAACACGAAGAGGGACTGCCGCGGTTAAAATCTCAGTTAATGACGGGCGAGGAGTTTATTCTTTGGACGGGTGTCTATGACGGTCGGCGTATTCAAAACTGAACATACATAATGGACCCGCATAATAAAAATTAACTTTAAACGTTTTCAGGGTATGATGGTTGACATAACCAGTACCTGATTCGCCCTCCAAGGCGAGTTGTAGTTCCAGAAAGCGGTTGTTTTAACGTAGATTGAGTAGGCAGTCAAATAATTTGCGTTATTTGTAATTGGGTTTTCTTCATTTATCAATGCCAAGACTGACTCCTATACCTGCTTACTCCGTTGTATTTTGCGTTAATGGTACAACATGGGGGTCAAAACTTCAAAGGGGTCAAATCGCCTGAAGGAGGACTTGTCCACAACTCGTCCCGACACTAAGAAATCCATAAGCTGATTCCAAGTAAGTGAAGATATTCAATTAAAAACAACAACAAAAAAAACAAATGAACAATAAAAAGTAGTACGGAACATCAAGTTGTTTTATTTTTTAATCGATGTCGAAAAAGTATATTGATTAATGATTTCTAGATTTAAAATAAAAAGTAAGAAATAAAATGTGACACTCCAATATAAGGATTTGAGAACCGCTGGCGAAACACTACAACGGAATTTCTGGTAACATTCATCTACAAATTGAAAATAATGCAAAAGGTTGTAGGGTTTAAGATATTGGACAGAGCTGATTGCTGGTAAGAAATTTGGACAGACGATAAGGAGTTGTACAAAGACCCTTCGGAAGGACAAACTTTTGCGGAGCAATTACATCGAGAATACGAACCGTGAGGTGAAACCCATTGAAGGCGTGTTTGGAAGAGAAAGAGGTGAAAGCATTCAAGGAAGGAGTTCATTAAAGAAGGTCTAATGAAAAGACGAACGGTATTTTGTTCTCGGTGGCATACGACAGCGAGAGAACGGTGACATGAAACCTCAAGAAGTGCATTTAAGGAGGACTTTCGACACCAATTCTCGAGGGGAGAGAAAACATGCTTTTCCACGATCACTGTTTATTCATGTAAAAGTATTATTCATGGAAATCAAAATATTCCATAATTCAAAGAGATTGATATGTTGTTTTGCTTCGAAGACTTCACTGATAAGAGGTCTTTTTCTACTATCCCCGAAGACCATCCAGTACAAATCAAGTCACACAAACCGCAATGTAGTCATATGTGGCACTGCCCAGATAGCCCGGTATCAAGTTCAAGGGAGACAAGTAAATAAAAAGTGTTTCCATTTCTGAGTCTTCACGAAGTGTTTTCATCACACGCACTCTTTAAATCCATATTATTGTAGAAAATCATTGTCAATAACGCAGGTGTACTGAAATGCTTATATTTTGGATTACATTCATTCGTACAGCACATAAATTAAGATGAATTTGTAAAGCAAAATCAAGACTAACCTGTAGTGTTATACAATTATTTCTTACAATGAATAAAGTCCGTTTATATATAAATAAATAAATTTCTTTAGAAAGAAAATTTGTGGGATTGCTTCAGCTCAACACCGTCTGTTTCGGCACACATAATTCAACCCGGTTGGCAATTACGCTTGCCCTAAGTGAGGGTACCTGCTCCTAAGCACCTGTCAGCGAGGCTACGTTTGGCACTTTCTCACCCCCAAAAGTGCAGGCTACGGTGGCAAGCCTTTGTCCTGCGGGACACCTTTCACTAGGCAGCGCCCAATTCCTGCATCTTCTATTTACCCAAATTTGCACGCATTAGTATTGAGCTTCCTTAGCCCGCCGTAAAATAGTGTCAGTAGACGGGCATCCCTTCACTTTTTCAGCCCCCACCTGATCTTCTTCACCCTAGCATAAGTCTCAATCGTCCACCACTCGTCCACTCAGGCGGACATACTTGTTCGCTCTAGCAGCCACCCGACTTCAAAGTTGGACTTTCCTTTCTAAGTCTGATTACTTAGTTATTTTTATTTAATTTTCTATTCATTTTATTATAGATCGAGTAACGTCAAGTCGTATTGTTAAATTACATTTAAGAGCACCTTCACAAGTTGCCGCACGCGACCGGGATCTGCTCCCATTCTGTATTTCCATTCGTGTGCGCGTATGCTTCTTATTGCTATACTTCAATTCGCGCCCGCCAACTTAGCTTGTGCATCATTGTACTCCCATGCGAGTGCGTGTCCCGGCACTTCAAGACATCGAGCTACAGACCGAAGACAACGCCAGCTGGACTCCAAAGATTGAGTATTACCATTTAAGTTCTTAACGTACTGTGTTTGGTGACAATCCACGTATTGAATATGTGTGGGTGTTCATGACTTGAAACAAGAACTGCTCCGCAATAATTGGTTACATGTGTTCCTTTTGTTATCAGTTATTTCAATAGTTCTCTAAATGGTCTCGTCAGTGTAATCGAGAGCAGAACAGTTTTCTTTCTTATTGAGAGACAAATCCCCACTTATTGTATTAAATTCAGAAGGAAAATATATTATAAAACATTACGGAGTGGCATGATCTTGAACACTTGATTAAATGCACCCGTAATAAAGAACCTTTCATTCTAATAATAAGTCATTTGGTTATTGTATATTTCTTTCACTTGATCAAACAGTACTTCTATGTAATAATGAAATACGCAATGTTGTGTTGATCAAAATGCACCATTGATATAAGGATTTCCGTTCTAATCATAAGTCTTGTTGACTCTTGGATATTTATTTCACTTTATCTAGCAGTAATTCTATGTAATACTAAAATACACAAGTAGTCTGTGAATTGATGGATAATGGTGTGCCAATTGTGTAATTATCTAGAAAAATTACTGATTTAGTGATACTTAGATTCGTATTTCACCATTCTGCTTAATCCAATTTTTGATTGCTCAATTGTTTCTTGTTTATGTATTTTTTAGTTTAATAAGTCAAGAGTGAATTCAATGTTTATTTCATTTATCACATACAATGTTGTGACGAAATTCAATTCATTAAATTTATGAGGGTTATTTTTGGTCTTTTCCTTATTTTACATCCCTCAAATTGCTTCCTTAGAAGCTGGTCCTCCGTCTTCATAAATCCGTTGTGTTCCGTGGCATCCACCAGAGGATTTCCCAATCATTCGTACGTCGCCCTGGAACACCGTCTTTAAAAACTAACAAAAATGAAGAGCATGAAATTCAAGTTATATATACGACTCATGAAACAAAATATGACACGTATTTAATGAAACGTTATTACACGCAGGAGTAAATACCATATCATCCATGATAAACAAGATAATCTTTGTAATCATGCACGTGAAAGTTCAGTTATTAAACCGAGAGTTACATCATTCTATGTTACATCATCAACAGAGATTCCATATTTACTGAAATCCCCACTTATTGTGACACACCGCTCCCACTTGCCAATATGGACGGAGAAGGAGGAATTTTTTTTTTTCAATGAGAATAGTGAATAAGTGGGTTACTGAATGCGAATTGGCGACATATTCATTAGTGACCAATAGATGTTAGGAAAAATGAATTGACTGGTGGATGAAGTTGGAAAAAAATGTAAGTTTTTAGATCAATGGATTTTTACGTTATATTTTATTTCTACGATGTATTTAACTAATTTAAGGTATGACAATTCACCAGTTGCAAGATACATTATTTAAAAGAGAGCTTTAAGAGTCTTTCGAAAGTCTATTGAGATTATTTTAAGAATTATTTTAAAGAGCAAAAATTGATCAGTGTTCCAAATAAAACATCACTAACAATCTTTGCCTGTGCAGTTACCTGAATTTATGTCAAAATCTTACTCAACACCTTCATTCATACAACCCTACAAATTATAAATTGCTAATTGAGGAGCAATAGTGCAGAATTGAAGAATATGCAAAATAACACGGCTGAAGCATACGACGCATCCACCAAAGAAACGTAGGTCAAGGACAACAGACAAAGAATATTAAAAAAGAGTGGTAGAAATGAAGGAGAGATGCGATGAAGTCAGAAGGAAAGGCAAGCTCATTACAACAGGGAAATAAATATCCTTTTTCTCTTTTTCCCCCTTTTCGCAAAATGCGGTGTCGTAGGAAGGGAGAAGGGAGGGATGTGCGCGGTCGAGGAAGTCGTTTAAGCCGACACGGAGCGGAAAATCCTTGTAAGGAAACGCGTTGGCGGTGGACGCAGATCGGGGGAAGGGAGGAGGAAGAAGGCTTCCACCCACCTCACCTCGACAGTCACTCAGTCACGCAGCGCCACGCCACGTTGCCACATCGCTCAGACCTCTCTCCACGACCGCTATCCAGTGGGTAATCCCCTTCCCCGCAGTGCTACCTTTAAAAACGTCGAACAGAGTACCAATGCGATAAAGTATTTATTTCGAATTGTAATACACGAATAAAAAGGAAACTGTCGTATTTTATATAAAAACGTACAACATACTTTTTCGTTATTAACTATTTGAATGTATAATACTTCAATAATTTTTTCAAAAACTATGAAACTTGTACCTACAATCAATTGTAGTACACCGGGGGAATAGAAGTTACACGCTTAAATTTTTTATTTTAGCAATAACCTAATGCTTTTTCTAGAAACAGTTTTAAATCGTGCAACAAAGTTTGCATTGCTTTGTGGAAAAAATTGAACTTCGCTCACAATAACCACAAATCGGTAAGAATCCTAGGGATGTTATACTTTGAAGTATTAATTTCTTGGCTAATACACAGTGAAGACGTCGTCAATGCTAGGAATTGTGTTTTGACTGTGTTAACATTATGTATGTTCCATGTATTTCTCCAATTTTGCATTTCTGTAGCTTTATCACAATGTTTTATTGCCGTTTCTGTTGCCATCGTAACTTTAATTAGTATGAACTACGCTATGTGAAGATGAGCGAATCAAGGAATTGAGGAATCAATCTTTGAAAAACTATATTGATCTGATTATGAATGTATTTCAGGCGTAAATTGCAATAAGGATGATAAGTGTAAGTCAAGAAAATTAACTAATAGATCATAAACAAAAAGACTCAGGAGATAAACATTTTCACTCTTCAACATTCTTGAAATTTTAACTTTCCCAATTATTTTTGATAGCTGCTGTTACGCCCCAATGCATTACCAATATGTGAGGAGAGAGTGGGAAAAAAGACAGTCCTTGACGCCGTCTCGACGCGCGAAATGAAACGCACGTTCCAGCTTCTCCAAAGAGGGTCGTTTGGAGGTTCATCACGTCCCTCCCCAGCACCGACCATCGCTTAATATTACAAACCCAGCCGCAGCGACGGAAGAGAAGTGGAAAATGTAGGCGCTCTACCCGTCCTCAATCCTCATTCACTTTCTTCTTCCCATTCCCAATTCCCTTTCACGTAAACGAACCCTCTGGTTCTTTCATCATCATCAGTGAAGAATTCACAGTCAGTTAGGGAATCTTTCTTACCACTGCGCAGTGGTGTCACGTTTTATTTACACTGGCGTCCTCATGGTGTAAGGGCGTCACTCCATTTCCCTTCATTGAGGAATGCGTGCACGTGCTTTGGCAACGTGGAGGAGAAAAAGCGGATTGCCGCCAGACGAAGAACCAGACGTTGCCGGTGCCGAATCGTTGTGAAAGCAGTAGAACTTTGTAGCACAACTGAAGCATAATTCGTAATTGGCGCTCTGTGTTGTAATATGCACTTCTTTAAGAATTCATGCAGTGTCGTCGGTGCAGCCTTATTGCTTCAAAGGGAATTTTAACAAGGTTTTTTACGTAACTTTAGTCGCGTACGAGAAGTTGAGGCTGAACTTCTCGCCTTCGTTCTATGAAATAAGTTAGAATGACCGCAAATTTGCTTTTCTTGTAACTTTGAAAAAAAAAATGTTTCGAGTTGATAAGATTTAGTTGAANATGTTTCGAGTTGATAATAAGATTTAGTTGAATCCGAGGACATATTTTAGTAGCTACTTGATTTATAAATTATACGTCTTAAGAAAACTCAAGAATAGTGTAAAAAATATCATTTTTGTCAATCTCCACTACGTAATATATTGTAAAAGTAATTTTGTGACTAAAAGTAAAAATATTTATCTTTGAATCTGGTGTAAAATGTCAGTGATATTTTGAATGACAAATTCCTAAAACATTGTATCAAGTACATGTATATACAATTTATAGAACGCACCTATTTCAACTTTACGAATAATTTGAACAACAATGTTTTATCCCCATGATTATTAACCTTTCTAACAATTTCTAGACGTGATATAAATCAAACATGATCATGAACCTCGTCATAATTTTTAGTGAAATCTTCTTTGCATCACTTTTTTTTTAATTTTCCCAGTACACTGAAACGAAAGACTAAATGAATATTTATAAATTAAAAACAAATATTTCTTAAACGAAGAAAGGTAATTCATTTTCTTATGCGATCCTAAAATGAATTTGTATAAGGGTAAAGATATTTCCGTACAGAAATCCTATATTTTAATTGTACGTACATCTAATACATGTTTGTACGTACTCTAATTGTTATTCCGAATATGTATTTTTATGGTTTCTTTATTAATTTAATAATTAATTGACATTATTTAGCATGATGGAAATGTTTTTCATTGATTTGCTGAAAATATGAGCTTTTATCTAGCGCACTGGTAAATTAAATGATCCGTATATTAAAATTCCACTGACTCATTTGACAGATTCACATTCTGTCTACGTAAAGTACTACATATAATTAATTACTTATTTATCCTGCAGCGTTCACAAATAATATGCTATTCAGCCGTGTAAGTTACATCTAGAATAAGTAGAGTGCTTTTCCGAGAAACTCAAGTAGATAAACTCAAAAACATTTGCGGTAAAACAGAAAATTTAATGCGTGCAATTTTATGAAGAATTTCGAGTTAAAACTGAAGTCCACAATCATAAACAAAGAAGGGAAATAAAAGCAAGATGAACAATTAATGCTTACACTAGTTTTGTAAAGTTTATTTGCTCTTCCTCCGAGTATTCGCGATCGAAAAAGTTCCTCTGGACATTCGCGTCTTAATAGAGAGATCATTCTTTCATCCTTATAGAGGAAAATGTATTGAAATTAATTCGGATTCAGGATAAACATAAAAGAGAATCTGGTAATTAAATAAAGAATATATGAATCGTCAACATATGGTAAGCAATCTCCTCCGTCAACATTTCTGGGAGCGACATCGACAAATCAAACATAATAAAACAATAAATATCACAATTTTTTTTTCAAGAAATCAATGAATCTTGACGGTTCGAGTAATGAAGTATTATCATTTTTAAATACTATATTAAGGCAGAAAATATTATTTTAAAATACAGATTGAAAATTACATTAGAAAAAATTACACTCTTAGAAAACTTCAGACTAATACAATATTTGGTGACAAAGAAATATTTTTTATTCACGAAGTTATAAAAAATATTCAAGCGGAAATAATAGCTTACTGGTGAGGTAAATAATTTGAAAAGAGCATTCTCCAGAACGTCATAGAAAATTCGGAATGCTTTTAAAAATGTACCGTCTATCCCGTGAACGTTCCTCACGCACGAACAATTTTCACTTTTTTTTTCTGCGAAACACTTCACAACAACAGCAACAACAAGGATCACACAAACACCACAAAGTAAACAAATATCAGATATCGGCTCTCATCCTCGGAGATGACGTCACAGCAAGCGAAAATGAACGTTTGCGTTTCGTTGTGAGCATTATCCAACACGCGCGTAGGCGCGCACCCCCCTAAATGAGCGTTGCTTGCTGGGGCAATGCTATTCGAGTGTGTATGCACGCGTGTGGTTACGCATGCATGAGCCTCCGCTATTACATCGGGACGAACGCAGTGGTGTGTGAGGCAAGGAATTAAAATTTCGGACGGTTTATTTTAATGGGTACCTAGTACGCGAGAACGGATTAAAAGCAACGAGTGAAAAATTCCTCCCAGCTGTCGGATATGGTCTGCAACTCCGAGAGTGTGTCATCAGCGGCCGAAACGTATTTCGTGGAGGGAGATGTATATCGATTCCCTCATGTCGAGATATCGCCAACGGAAGAGAGATGTGCCGCTGCGTATAATACGATCATGGCGAGGAAAAGTCGAGCCGACCGCAAACTGCCCTCCAGAGTCCTATTAGAATAAATTTACCCAGCAATGTAGGATGTAGGGATATTGCCAAGAAACGACGTATCTAGAAGGAGCAGATAGTGATTTAACATCCCAAGTCGTGGTGATCGAGACAGAGAGAGTAATTTTTGATTTGTATTTTGAGAGAAAGACGAAGATGTAGCGAATATATATCGATAAAGATGCGGAGAAATAGGAAACGTGATCGAACAATAAGAAGAGTGGACGGCACCTTAGAGAAACTTACGAGAGCAAATGAAAGCAAACAATTCAGTGTTTCAGCGTTCAAGGGAAGAATTACGAAATATTCACGAGTATAAGTGAGAGTAGGTAAAAAACACTTTACTTTCCAAATATGTAAAACTTTATTTTCCAAATATACACTAAAAATCTTCCAAATATACACTATCATCAATGCTATACTTACACTAACAAGGAAAACGTGCCCCAAGCACTTTTAATTAGGGAATAAATAGTGGTCTTGTAACAATGTTGGAACAACACGGAAAATCCGATAGCGGAAAGCTATACAATCATCGGAGCGTTTCCCCCTGGTACGGTATGAAACAAATCACAGGTGCAAAATTCAATGGTCTCAGCAACATCAAACAGAGAACAGAAGAGGACTCAGAAAACATTCAGTGGCTTGCTAAATACGTTCTGTAGAAGTTGTAACCAACAACAAGCCCGGAACACAACATTAAAATTGATTCACACCAAACTGGATTCGTAGACAGAGAATTAACCTTTTGAGATTATGTAACAGATACGCCTGGGGTAAAAGTTCAATGTATTTATGCCGAAGCGCGGAGGTATAGACTGTTGTAAGCAGTTCATCCACCACTTTACCTTTACTGTAGTTTCGATAGATGACTTGTTTTTCTACATCGTAGCCCCCAAATATTTAAAGTTTTGGCTTATGTCTTTTTAAGGATTTAATATACCGTTGTGATGTAATTTTTATTCTCCTGGCACTTAATTTAAAACTATAGGAAACACGTTTCTGTGAAAATGTTAGCCGATATATCGAGGGAAGAGCGCAGCAATCGTCTTTTCAGAGCGACCTCAAAGAGATAGTAATGACAGTTCCAGGTCTTAAGGAAGCAGAAGCATCGCACCCCTGCCAAAGTGCAAATCACACTAGTTACACCATTCTGATGAGAGATGTGCCTAAAATTTATGTTTCAAATAAAATTTGTTCTGTATTTACTAAAAGTACATACCGAAGACTATTTCTATTCTTCTACTTTTTCATAAATTTTGTTTCATGTAGTAATGATCTTATGTTAAAAACCGACGAAGATTAGAGAATGTAATCGGTAAAATAGGTTAGCACATTATCCTATTTTCATTTTACGCGGAACCTTTCATACGTACCCCCGGGGGAGCTCCCATTAGAAGGTTAAATACGGGAGAAAGCTTGGAAAGAAACGAGAGAGAGCTCAAAATGTCTGTTAATGGTAATGCGGATATGAAATTTAGCTTACCAGAGACAATAGCAATTACCAGAACTCACAAAGGGTAAAAAGAGAACAAATATTTCAAAATGAAATAAATCATACCGGCAGAATGTAACTTGGTAATTGAGGGATGTTGGCAACATTATCAAAAATAATAAAATATAAAGTGTTATGACATCCCGAATATAAATAATATAAAAAATAATATGAAATCAAAAAAGAAAAGTCCCTGCGAGGGAAAGGTCATTCATTGTATAAGGAAATGTTTAAAACTTCGTGCTGTTGTCAAGCCGTAAGTTCAAGCTGGTGTCCCACTTAAAAAGAACAATAGAAGTTAAAATACCTATTCCTCTAAATAGCTACAAAGCATTTAAATACGTGAAAAATCCTCAGTTTTGTGGAAGATAAAAACGAAAACGAATGTCAAATTTATAACCTGCAAACACATTATCACCAGTACCAATAAATTAATGAATATTGGATATTAATTACTTATAATTTAGACCCATTCTAAAAGCAAGTATATTCGTTCCTCAATCATGAAAATTCATATGCACAAGCACTCACTATTACGTTGTGAATTATGTAAATATAATATGAAGTAAATTAGATTATACAAGTATGAATTGTTTAAAAAGCATAGCCCGCTATACCGACATAATATTTGTAGGATTTGGAGACGCGGAATAATAGCGCTTGAATGTGCTGTAGCTTCTTCCTAACATGACGAATACAAATGGTTGGGAGGGATAACAAATGGAACGAAGTTAGGCCATGTGGTAAACACCAAAAGACACGACTTCCTATCCGACACAAACAACGCAGGAACTTTGATAATTCGTCAGAGACAACAGATAAAGCTTCGAGATGAAGGCTGCAAATGCGACACGTCAAAGGGGAACGAACAGACGGAGGGAAGGGAGAGACAGACCACTTTCACGGAACGTTCTGACGACAGCTTGCAACATGGCACACCATGCTGGTGGTTGACCTCTCATGTTCGGTAACGATCGGAGTTTCTCTTACAGCAGCCCTTTGACGGTTAGCGGTTAAATATCCACCGAATTCCCAGGGCGTGACCGTACAGATTGGATTAGTTCTGCCCAGTTATGCTCAAGCACATTTATACTGCAATGGTCGAATGAATGTAACACTAATTATTTAAATGAGGTTTCCTACAGTAGACCAATTGTGGGTATAAACAGTTACAGTAATAACTTTTTGTACTTCAGAAAGTGTAATGCCATTCAAAATACGAGAAGATGGCAATTAAACTTCGCTTCACCTCCAATGCAGGAAAGCATAATCTATTTACTACGTAATTTACGTGTATCAATTGAAAAGTTTAAATAAAATGCAATACATTTCTTTTGAAAACTTACTGTGATTCAGCAGGATTTTATTCGTGAGATCTATCGTCTTTCAGTAAATACACTAAACAAATAAAACGTATTTTATTTACTTTTTATTCACTTGTATAATAATTTACATTTAAACAATAGACTGTTTAACTTTATACAGTAACGAACGACGATGCATGAGAAACCCCAATAAAACAATACTGTGAGCAAACAGCAAAATAATGTTTAATTGCTTGAATTTACAAAGTATTGTACGCTAGTTTGTACAATAATAAATTACAATGAAACCATAACTGGTTTATTATTTACAAAATTCTTGAATCCACAAATAGTTCGTGATGTTCAAATTTTAAGTTCCTAATTTTCGTATGAGAAACTGTTTTTGTCATAAAAGAAATAAAATACATTTCAATGAATGAATAACAAGAAAAACCAGTGGAGCAGATTAACAATGGAATTCAAAATGGAAAAAAAATAAGGAAGCAACATCACGACTGGTCGGGTGACGTCAAAAAAATGGGATAGATTCGAACGTTTTGGTCATAGCCCTCTTCACAGATTTCTGAGAGTATTATAGCATTCAAGCTAACTAGTATGCAATCTGATATAGGGTTAGATCAATAGCGTTCGAGAAGATAAGAGAATGGATTACACTTCACAAAAACTTTGTTCGTTTCAAATACCAATGTTTCAAGAAACGTCAGAAATATCAGCACAATCATAATGAAATAACTCGAATTGCGTGAAGTAAACAATCAGAATCAATAAACAGAAAAAGTACACAGTCAAATCCAAAGATCTCTCCTCCGCTGGAGAAGATAATTCTAGTTTTGCGGTTTCTTCATTTCTGATAAGCATTTGTTACAAGAGAAGATGTTTTGCGTAAGAGAAACTTACGTAAGAACAAGAGATACCTTTTCCTCCCTTGCCTCCGAATCCTATTCAAGGATAATTGTACAGGGAAGGCTCATTACCCTAAAGGCAGGTGGGGGACGGGGGCGGAAATACTCCCACAGCAGCATCCTTCTATGTAACAGCTTCCCATTACTAGGTTAACCGCTTCGTTAAGAAACCAGAAACTATGATTGTAACACAATGAGGCTAATTATATTTCCACATGCTCCGAGCAAATAAACTTATATCTACTTAAGGTGGGACAAGTTAGTCAAATTCCTGAGACATAATTGTTTTCATTGTTTTTATTCTAATTATGTTAAAACAAAACAATATGAATAATAACGAAGATAGGTGGAAGAGCAAACCTCATGGCCTGAACCTTGCCATAAGGCGTGAAGTAAATAAAAATGTGGTGGATCCACGATAAAATTGATTTTGTAGTTAATTTCACTTTGCAAAGAATAGACAACATTATGACAATAATAGTACAGCATCACAGAGATAGGAGGAGTTATTGTGCCGCCTTGTAGAAAAATCTGCGTCAAGGAAATATCGATTAGTCTCGATGACGATTTGGAGAAATCGAAGAAAGACAGCCAACGGGGGTGACTCGAGAAGAAGGACGGTGGCTCGGGAGAGCATGGTGGGTTTTGATGCGAGAAGGGATGAGTCTGGTGGACGTGCAGGCTGTCTGCGAGGATAAGCGGAGGATCCATGACAAAGAAGCATTAGGGAGCAGTGGATTTATTTCTTTGTTAACCTGATAAACAGTCAATCATTAATTCTGTTTATACCAACATGTATTTACTAATTACCCGACCACCTATTACGCCAATATTATCGTACCAAAACCAAGCGAGGTCGTTCGTCCACGTGATCACGTATTTAATTGCCATCTATCGACAAATAAACAAATAAAATACTCGACATAATAAGTATGTGCGTTTCCTTTCTTTTTGCTTTCTGGATAATTATTGTTCATTATAATGAGCATTGTGTAAAATATTAAATTATTCATTCAGTATTTATGGAATAAGTATGCCAGGAATTGAACTTCTCACATGAACTAAAATATAGAGTCGTAGCACTCGATGCAAACTCTAGAGTCGAATTTTTTTTGTTCTCTCCGGGAGGAACACACTTTCGTCGTCCTGGCGAGATGCTGAAGTTGAAGAGTTCCTTTGCATGTTCTTGGATGACCCCGTGCAAGGGCGATCCCCATCTCAATCAGTGGGACAGAACCTCTCTTCTCCCACAGTCCTCCCACCCGTCGACCCTGCAACGCCTCACCGTCGCAGCCAATTACTGCAGCGCCACGCTGTGTAATTGCCTTTTCCTCCAGCTGGTGCCTTGGCGAGCGACAGTGATGGCAAGGAGTTCCCTCAGGGCACGAGGGCGACGAGGAAGACAACCCAGATCGGATAGAGGTGACGGAGAGTGAAAGTGGAGGAACCTGATAGAAAAATTAACGATCTATTGAATTTCGTTGGGCGATGGGAAAGAAGACTAAGGAAGCCAAAGGAAAATGGAGTCATCTATTGGAAAACATGAAACAGAATAACACAGATAGCAAATTATTATCAAGACGTGGATAAAAGAAGAAGTAGATGTGAGAGTGGTTCAATTCAATGAAAAAGAATAAAGAATGTGTGAAAATCTACTTGAGAGAAATGTAAGTGACGAGTTCAATATTGCACGAGATTTTACGACATAAAAAAAGTTTCATCCGTGTGAAATTGGAAAATAAAAACTTCCGTTTGTGGCTCTAATAGGGTTATACCTGTTTTCTATGAATTCTCGCAGTTTCATTAAACTTCCAATCAGTTCTCGTGTTTATACTCCATTCTCTCCATCCGTGTTCACCAGTGTATATGACAGGATGAATTCATCGCATAGAAATGAGAAAGAATAGTTTGAAATTGACATTTAAATAAACAATTACAAATAGTTGTATTATTCTTGCTTATCTGAAACGATTATTGAAATGAGCAAAATTATAACCTAAACCTTAAATTGAAAAACAAGATTCGACTTCATCTGTTGACATGCAAACAAAACTCAATACAACTATTTTCCTATGTGTTTTATCAGACACACAGGAAAACATGGTCATTTTAATAACGGTTGCAACACGAGCTATATGCAATGATAGTTCAGAGTTGCTTTAATTTCTGTTCTCCATAAAATAAAGCAACCCTTTCCACAATATTTAAAATAAAAGAATTGACCTACTTCAAATTTTTAAAATGAATATTTTATAATAATCAATAAATTGCTCTATTGCTGTATCTCCAAGGATGGATGTAAAACCTTTGTAAATGTATATTTAAAAGTAACCTAAAAAATAATGTAAGTATGTAATCGGAATAATCGTATGGAGTATGATGTACATAGAGTCGAGGCTTGAAATTGAACAATCTGATGAAATAGAAAAGCAACGAAAAGAAATAAATATTTTTATACAAGAGTGTACAACTTTTACTTTCATATTTTAAAATAAATTTCTAGAGGTATATTGATATTATTTGGGTCATAATCAATTTCATTTACCGTTTGCAATTAATAGGATATATAATTTCTTTTTAATTTCAACTCAGAATACTGCTAATAAAATTTCAGAGTATGATTTAGTTAAAGAGAAGGGAGTATTTTCATACAATACAGGCAAAAATACGAGTATGTTAGAAAATTTATGTTATAATTTCTTCGTGATATGTACATTATGTTTCTGACGTGCGATTTTCATTTCTACGTCCAAAAGCACGTACAATTCCCTCTCGTCTCACACGACTTCCACGTCAGCAGTTTGAGAGGAAAAGGAAAAAAAACCGCACCAAAGAGCACAACATGCGGAACGCCAAAGTTTCAATAGAAAGAATTTGATGGACGCGCAAACGCAGCACGCGGGCGGTGTCCGCAGCGAAAGATAAAGCTTTTGTGTGACAGACGTGTGTTTTCTGGTATTCTTTGATGTACGTTTACTCATGCAATGGCGAACATCTGCCAGTGGCTTCGTTTGCAACAGCTGGCGAACAAACGTTATCGACGCTGGAAATGGAGAAGTACCTCTGTGGGAAAATTATGGAAATAGGAAGAGAAAACAAACGCCTGGTACTCTCATTAATTTTATAGAATTTTCAGAGGAACATAAATAAAAAAATCACTTTTAAATGACATATTACGTTGTGAAAAAAATAAAATAAAACTTACTCTTGACAAAATTAAAACAGTGATGAATTTAGGGATGAGGTTATTGAATGTTAAGACAAATATTTTGTTAACAGATTTAGGAAATACCTGGATATCAAAGCACACATTACCCACGATTACAAAAGAGAGAAAATTATCATTAAATAAAATATTTGAATATGTTTAAATTTAGCATTCGATGCCGAATTTTGAAAAGCAAATGTGAGGTAATACTAAAACGTGTTGCTATGCAGCGACGCCTGCAGTTCAGCTACTTATGTCTCGCATTACACTAGTGTCGTGCGGATTGCGTGCAATCTCTTTCTGGACATGATTTGGCAACTTCGCTGTGTCATATGCCAGTCGAGTCGAGAACTTGGCGATCTCGGTATGTTCTTCCCTAGTTAAATGAATTACGCAACACTAGATATATCGATTCCACAAATATCAGAAAAAAATAATGACACCTTAGTATAAACTTGTTAGTCGGGGACAAACCGCATCTCAGTAGACATAACTACCCACATTTCGGCAAGCTTGCTATGGTCTTCAGGACCAGAATACGACAGCGACTTAGGTCTGTACGACTCTGACATTGCTCTGATAAAGGCCACAGTAAGATCGCCGAAACTTTGGTAGTTCTGTCTACTGAGACACGGTTTGTCTCAGACAAACAAGTTTACATTAGTCACTTTTTGTTTTTCGGATTAATTATAATTACCTGGGGAAATACCATCTTCATGTTATTAAGAGTTTTCTTCAGATTTTAGTATGTATTTGGTTCAGGAAAATAGATGATTCAAATAATAGATTTATGATCTACACTTTTATTATAAATGGATGAATAAACTTTGATAAAACAATGATTATTACTTGATCTCGTCTTCATGCACGTTGTGCATTAACATACCTAACGAATTTCACTCCTGTAACAAAAAAGTAAAGAAAGAGTACTACTAAATCATATTGTTTGTTTGTTGTTTGTTTTATGGGGCTTTAGGGCTAGTCAACGGCAAGGTCATTAGAGCCCTTACTATTCATCATACAAAATATTTAAAATATTCACAAAACACTACAAATCTCTCTAATTCAACTTCAAAGCCCATCATAAAATCATGCAGTAATCTGATGTTAATTCAGTGTAGTAAGTAAATGTAAAGTAAGTATATCATATTTCCCACTACGTAATACGAGTATATCACAAAATAGACAGTCATTCAGAATTAGTTATTATGAAAATATTCAGTGGGTACAATAATTCTAACAGTATGAAACACAACGTCACGTCGATGAAGTAAGAGATTACAGTATTTTAAATAGAAACCGCTCAGTTTTTAGAACGTTTGATGGAGATATTTGTGACGATTTCAAATAATAATAATAAACAATAATAATGCTGTTTTTAACTTCAGATTTGATTAACGAGACAAAATTATTAACATACGTATTAATTCAGAAGAAAAAATAATTGTAACTCAGTGCAATTAATATTTTATTAAGTAAATAATATAGTATTAAATCAGAAAGGCGTAAAAGCGATACAATTTAGTAATAAAGAAAATGTCTCTCAACGCCTACGCACCTTACGTTCCATACTCTTCACCATACAATCCTCTTCCTTCCTTTTGCACAAGGAACATCTTCCGCATTCGCCTCGGGTGTTCTTTCTCTTTGTCTCCCTCTCTTTCCCCCCTCGCTCTCTTGCATTCCCGATGCACCTCCCGGCAGTGCTACCACCACCAGCATCCGACCGCGATCGATGATGAGCTTAGTGGCAACGACAGTGGGGAACCCCACAAGGGATCTCGGCGGAGGCACTAGGAGTGCAGGCACTACAAGACAATATTTCTTGATGAAGACCAAGCTTATCCACGAATATAAAGTCAGATTTCAGAACAGACATGAGAGGAAGGTAGGAATCAATAACTGTATATATATAGTTTTCAATGAACGTCGAATCTCAAGAACATTGTTTTTTCTTTCGATTTGAAAATATGTTTATGTATAGTTTTCACACATACAAGAGGCGCTACTCATTAGTACATTTTACCGGGATATTTGTGGATTAAGAGTGACAAATACGGTATTAAAAATACAAGTATTGAAAAAGTGAATATCTTAATACGCGCTTGTTTTTCAACCACGTAAATAAAATAGTTACGACACAAGAAGAAATAGAATATTGAAAGGGGTAAAAGAAAAAAACAGAGAACAAACGAAACTGGAAACAAACGAACAATACACAACGAGCAAGAAACTCTAAAGAAGGATTACAACGGACATTGATAATGAATTATTGGCAGGAATATTTTAAAACTATCATGAAAATAGCATTAGAATTGTGTATATTTGGCGAACATATTGCCAACTTTTATTCATTTTCCGGGTTTTCAAACAGTAGTAATGAGAATGTTTTGCAACTTACTGTTACTCAGACTGTATGTTCAATTTCTTAGTTTCGTTTGTCATAGACGGTTTGAATCACTATTGATTCGGCAAAAATTTTCAATACATATCAATTGACATTCAAGAATGAATATTTACGCACAAAAGTCAAAACGTGAACAAAGTGAAGTCACAGGAACTCAGTAAGTAAAAGTGTAATTTCATTACTTATTGTAAAGGTATATAAATTACAGATATTTTCACATGACACTATTCCAGTACACAATTCTTGACTAGACCTATGTTATAAAATCCTGTAACTGAGATATATTTCTATTACAGTTAGGGAAGTTTACATTTCTCTTTCCCTAGCCATTACACGAATTCCTTAAGTTGAACGACACGTCAAAAACTTTCCAGTTTAAAGTTGCCCAGAATTGCTTCCATCGGGAACAATGTTTATCATAAGATCGAACAAAAATATTTCAATAAGACAAACTACTTGATCATGTTTAAATGAAGAAATAAACAAGTATAGCGCTATGAAAATGAATGTTTCACTAATTCCTAAACATTATTTGCGAAAGATGTACAAAGCACCTCATTTCTACCAAGCCAGATTTATGTTCATATAAATAGTCATATAATTCAAAACTTGTGAATTTCCTCGTACATTTTAGAAATCTTTGAGTGTGTCTTTAACAACAATTAAACAAAATTGAAATTAATTTCGAAGATTTCAAAAAATACTTTTCAGACAAACTCCGCGGACTAAACGTTGCTCTGCCTAGTACGGCTATTCTCCATTACTTTCAACGCAAAACATGAATCTCAAGAGCGGCTACATCTGAGAATAGTCACCGAGCTTTGAGACATAGTGCATTATTATTCACTCGCGAGAACACAACCCGGGAGGAAGACTGCAGATCTACAGAGAGAAGCTTTCAGACTACGAGGACCAAAAGCTCTCCACTGGGAAAAGTTTTGGATAAGCTTGGGCAGAACTTTCAGAGGAAACGACGGACTATGTGAAGAACAATTACCGACTCGACAACAACATGTAGTTGTGATGTGAAAGTTGTTTTTCGTGGACAAGGATTTCAAAGGTAGCTGTGAACATGAAAAATTAGGAAGTAATTTCATGTAATAATAATGAACGAATACCGGAAATCCTCGACATCAAAAGGGAAGGAAATTTCGAAAACATTCAAGAGAGCGGGATATACTTCGAGTTTCACAAGTTTGCTGTACGCACTGCAATACAGAAGCGCTGGAAGGTGTAGTAAAGATGTCTCTGGTTTCTGTACCAATTGAGAGGAGCGAGACTTAATGATGCCACTCAGACCACCAGCTGTCGCCTTACCTCTTAGTGGGTGTCATAAAAAATGTGCTTTGCAAATCTGAAGTAACGAGACTTGCTTATTTTGTATTTCCTTTCCCATGTAGTAAAATAATTACGATGTTGTCTTGTGGTAACCTTACCTTACGTAGCTCATCAATTATGTATGGTGAACTCTGGATCCAATTCAAGGAAAGTACAAAAAATTTCCTATTTAGCTAAATTTTGTTCTTCGGCAATAAAAGAAAAACAACACTACATTTTTTAAAAAATATCTTACACTTATACTTGAATTTTTGTGACTGTCATCATAGATTCTATTTTCTTGCACCACGGACAGATTCATTTGTTGATAGAATTTTACTGAGGAAGAAAAACAGATGTAAAAAGAGCCTGATCCAATCTTCCTTGAATGAGTGAGTATAAACATTATTTATGTGTGATTTATTATCAAAATCCAAGCAACTTTATCAATTATTTTATTCGATGTGATATATACGTGAACAACTCATTACTATAATATAAAGGAATGATACTACGAAAGCACAAATCATCTCACATCAATAGTACTCGCAATAATTTTACAAAATCACGAGTTATTAAGATAATGAGACCAGCTGGATATTATTGTTTGAAAAATGAGTAAAACGTTGGAGTATATCTTAATTCAGTTCCCATTTATTTCATATTAAATGAGCTGTCAATCACAGCTCGGCAAAGAATTATATTGGCAACCTCAATTGAATTTATATGATTTACTCGGGCAGACAAATCAACTAACGTTTCAGTAGGAAAAATGTAGAACAATTAACAATGTCACTAAGTATTTAATCGCATTTAGACAGTAAGGTATCGTAATATCGCTATTTTATTTTATTAAGATGGAGTAACATTTTAACGTAAATAAAGGAAATACATTTTAAAAATAAAATATGAAGTATGAATTAGTTGTCAAAATTTAAATTATAACGTGTTTGTAATACCAAATAAACAAGTAATATCGCTAACTTCGATGTACCGTCACATATAAATTTGTTTTTCCTGATTTCCCCTTCATTTGGCGTGCTTCATTCACTTTCCTCTCATCAAAAATATCACAAAAAACCGAAAGAACATGTGCAGGATATTTAGGGACATTCGATTCCTGTTTCCAACAAATTGAGCTTGACCGAATCTGTTGTAAGGCTTCGGTTGCCAAGGTCTAAATGGTGAATAAGGACAGAGAAAACAAATATAAATATTCGGATTTTGTTTCAGTCAAATCCAAAGTTAATCTTTGAAATGAAGTGGTGAGGTGGTAAGCTTACATCTGTTTTCAACTTATTTCACACAACCCGTTTCTTACGTATTCTGTTTTAAACATGAGCAGCAAATATATAATATATCAAGTTTGGACTATTTCTCCAGTCAATTTTACACATAATGAGTAATAAACCTAATGACCTATATTTGTTTTTTTTAACATTTAGGGAACTACATATCAGATATTTTACCCATAGATAGCAGCAGCAAACGTGAACTTAGTTCAGTGTATTATAATCCTTACGATCCAAACCGATAACATTTGAAAGTCGTCTTGCACGACGGGTAAATATTGATATCGTAATCAAACAATGTATATTCAAACAATAAATAATCCATTATTAATTATATATATCAGCTCTACTTTAGTCGAAGGAATGAAAAAGGGCCATAGTATGAGATGAAGTAAACTTATTATCAGCGTGTTACCTCGTATTCTCGTTTGAACACACCAAACTCGCAAGATAATCATGTTCACTATCAATAATACCTGGGAATTGCAAAGCAATAACATCTGCAGTATTGGGGATTCAATGGCGTAATCGAGATAGAGAGAGGGGACGATAATTACGCGCATGCTTACAATACACCATACAGAAACAGTGCAGCTCTTGATGCTTTCTTATTCCTGACTATTCATTTGGCATTTCAAATATGAAGCTAAATGCAACGCACTTTCTAGTTTTTCATTTATTGAACACAAAGTATGATTATTTTTTTATATTTTTGAAACACATTTATAAATGATAATTATACGTCTACAGAGTCTGAAAGGTAAATTTAGATATGTTCATTTTCCAATAGTGCTCACGGGAACGTCTGTTCAAAAAAAAAACCAATACGGTGGCACAAGTTTAAGATACTGCGGGCAAATAACGCCAACCCAACTTTAAATCGATTTTTCCTGTAAACCGTCTAAATGAAATATACAATTGGATAAAAAGGTTTTTAATAATTTTATGAATAAAAACACTAATTGTGAAGTGTAACTATTCATAATTTTCATATCATAAACACCTTTAAAAACTCTTGTATTGGACGTTATTAAAATTATAAATAATAGCTCCCGGTGCATAAATAAGGTGCTGAACGCAAAAATACATTCATTAGGATTATAAATACGAAAGTCGTATATAAATTTGTTTATTAAAATGCAAAATGAAGCAAAAGAAGCTGCAAACTTTTTAACATACGTGAATCTTCTGTTAAAATTCTATTTTAACAATTTTTTAAGTTCAGAATTTTATTTTATAAAAATATCATGATGGCTGTTAATAACAGTTTGTGTAAAGAAGATTCTGAGGTCTTTGGGGAATGTCGCGTCACTGGCAATAGGGTAGTATGTGCAATTTGTGTTCAAGTTAGTGTTGCAATGTCTGTACATTATGTTTGCGTAAGCAAGTCATGCGAATAAAAGTGTTTCTGTAGTGTATGCGTTATTTCACTACGGCCGTGAATTGCCAAACCTACTTTACATTTGAACTGTCTCATTGAAAAAGTACATAATTCAATAAATGTTAACTAGTAGAGATTCGTAGGGAATTAGTGGCTCCTAAATAAAATAGGAATGGGTCGTTTATACTTTAACGAAAATCAATGTAGAATTCACCAGAAAATCAAATTTCATTGATTTTCTGATGAATACATAAAGAGATAAGCTTTTGTGAAAGCAACGGTTGCTAGTTTTAGAAATCTCAGCCAAGCTAGACAAAAGATCTCTTTGACGCACGAACTAACTGCGGTACTGTGGTGATGCTTAAAACTAACAGCTCCGGATGTCAATGCCTACTACCCGCAATGGGATACAATAGCGGTGGGGACGTATCAAGTCTAATGGAACCCACAATAATACGCATTCACAGAGATAACGCACACTCACTACACAATCAGTGGAGTTAGTAGCCGTAGCATACTACGATATTTTGGAAGGAAGCGTTGAAAATAACAGAAGACGCAATTGAGATGGTCAAACTAGTCCTTAATGTCTCAAGAGATAAAAACTTCATGAACTCTCGTATGAATTAGAATGAAACAGTGTGGAATAATGATTTTGTTAAATAAAAAAGTTAATGATTCCTATTTAAAAAATATTTTTATATGAATGTAGGGCTACATCCGTGGCGTAGTAGATATCACACTATTTGTCTTGTGATACTGGTTCAAACCCCAGATGTTCCAAGCAAATAATAATAATAGTAAATTTACTACCAAAAACGCATTAAAAACTGCTTAACCACGTGAAGGACAATAACTAATTTACTCTCCGGAAGAAAGCAAGGGACAATCCATCAATTCCGATCAAGGGCCCTCAGGCAGAGGCGGATTTAACATTTCAGCACACTCCTGAGGTACGAATAAAAATAGTTCGGTACACGTTATAATAATAATAGAATCATATTAATAGAATACCAACAATTCTTTATTTAATATGCTGTAAACTTATTCATACCTGAGTTAATTGAAAAATGTTTGAAAATGTTAAATTTCACACGTTAAGTGCATAGTTCACAGTTTTGTGAAATGTTTCATATTACACGCATAATCCACAACCCACTTAGAACGCTACTGCACTGAGTGGAAAGTAAAACAAATTATAATAAACACTATGATTAGCTGAAAATACTGGAAAAGGCTCTTCACATCAACTGAATCACTCCCCGGGAGCGGTGCTCGCTCTGAAGAGAAAGTAACGCGGTGCTGAGAGCCATACACTTGCTCCACGCTTTCAACAGATACCTCCCACCGTTGCCTTCCTTCACTAAAACTGCATACGTATCGATTTCGTTCTCTCTACAGCAGCCACTCGAAAACAAATGGATTCACGCAGTGGTGGCTATGTAGCGGAGTGGGTGCGAAGCTCGTGCTTAGTGACGAGGTACTTCCAAAGCACAGCTCCTTTTCCCTATTCATTCATTTCAACCCATCACGAAAATTACGATATGGATTAATCTAATATTTTGAAGGACTCTTCTTCACGATTGTTGCAATTGCAGTGTAAGGTAGTCTACGACTAGTGTTTATGAACCAGAAGTGCATTACAACCAGAAACGTGGTCGCGTTGCAGTAGTTCAGAAACTACGCTTTCATCGCAAGTGACTGTCTAGCTTGCTGATATGTTTGCTAACAAGGGCGTCTGTAGGAGTTCAAGTTAAGGCATTTGTTCCCACCTGCATACTAAAGAAACGAAAAATAACTAAAAAAGAATTAAAAAAATCTATTCAATTTTCCCGGGCGTTTATCGTATAACAGGTCAACGAATTCATAAGCGAATCGAACATGCAATTGATTCTATATCTCCTACAACGTTTTTCTCAGCTCAGGTATCCCGCAATAAATTTACGCAGAGATTTTACCTGAACTAATAGAATGTTGCTTCAGTAAAACCTACAAACTAATCCATAATATAAATAAAAAGTAGTGCAGGTGGAACACGAAGATCAAACACCCAACTCAGTACGGTTCCAAAGTCAGTCATTTCTCTGAGGTATATCTTTAAATTAGTTACAGTGGCAAGATGGCGTATTTGTTGATCATTTTTAATGCCATTTATTTATGAAATTAGTTATTTTATTAACAAGACGTATTTTAGAGTACATAGTAATAGAAAATTATCGAAAACAGCTATATAAAAGTATTTTTACATATGGGTAATAACATTTTTGTAAAAATACTCGGAATTTCTTAAAAATACCCCCAAATTTAAGAAACACAAAAATGGTCAATATAATATTTTAAAGCAATTTAAGACATTCAAGTGAATTGAAAATCAGAGTCAAAATGTCTTCCACATCCATTTTATATTCAGGTTATGAATATTTTAAATTGGGGTTCCGAAATACCAAAAAAAGAGAGAATAGAGAATCGGTTCTTGGTTTTGGTCCGGTTTCTTTTAATTTTTAAACGTTACTTCACTTAAGTTTCACTGCCAAAATGTGGTTCATACGAAACCAGGGTTGTCGATTCGTCTCGAAACATGACAACCCTGGAAATCTGAATACCTCAGATCTAAAAGCCGCTTAGAGTTCGAGAAAACTTTGTTACGGACAGGAAATGCCGTTACCTGGTAGAAGAGAAGCCCATTAGAGGGGATAGAAGGATTTTGAAAAGAAACGTAATGTTAGCAGGAAAGGGACGCCGTCGGTGAAGAAGATACACGCATACAAGAACGCCGTGTGAAGACGAAAGATTGCGTGGTTGAACTCTGAAGGGAGAAAAATGGAGCATCGTTACACGTGAATGAATGAGAGTGAATGGGTTGCAAAAGCGCATGTTGCTTTGGGCCAACACCTCAGGCTGTGTGAGCTTAGATTAAGAGGGCACTTCACAAAGGCGAAGAGTGGGGGTTAAGCGTTTTACGAGAGAAGAGTTTCAGTAATAGACTATTGGAATAGACGGAACTGAATGGATATCAACAACATAAACCTAAGTTTACGTTTTTCAACCTTCCTTTCAAAATATATTTTAAGTTTTAAAAAATATGTTTTTAATTGATTTTTTTAAAAACATAACTTATTTTAGAATAAAAGAGATTTACAATGTTCTTTATCTCAATATAATCAATAATCTGTTTTATTATTTACCACTCAAAGATACACCGAATACTAAAGGAAAAAACGTGGGATTATAAAAATGGAAAACCGATAAGGAAAAATTCAATTCATTCACTCATGAAATGCAAAATGCATTTTTTCGTTAACATAAAACCTGAATAATTCATAAAGGAAAGTATACCGAATATTCCATAAGTCACATTATCATTAATGCAGAAGAATTGGAAAGTGGTACAACAATACGTTATCTCTTGAAAGGGATATCCTTTCATTTTTCACGAAATCCGCAGCTTAGAAAGGACCCTAACTTCATCTACCATATTCACAACTTCATATTTAATACAGATTAAAATGAATACATTGTCGTAAATAAAATACAAGGTTTTAAGAAGATAAATAATCGACGTATCATCTTATGGTTTCTATCAATGCGTTTTTTATAGATATAAAGAACGCAAATATTTTAATGAATATTTCGATAAGGTTTATGAATATTTCAATAACAATATGAATATATTAATAACTGCTTATCTCGGCCTTGAAATTGACTGGAATACTGAATGAAACATGTATTCAGGTCTATTATTCTCTCCTCATTACCTCTGTGCTTCCGTTCTAATTCACTAGAGACTTTAACTGAGTAGTATCTAAAATAATATTTTAATCTTTACTCTCTGTAAACTGGAGATAGAAAGGGAATATTTTCACTGAAACATAAAAACTGGAAATAGTATTACCTATAACTTGTTGTAGGAGGAGAATATTTCATTTCAAAATGAATTTATTGATGTTATATCCGTGAATTTTTTACGACAAATATATATACAAATACTTGGACTTAGTTCCTTGTCTTATTGAATGAATCTCTTCTGCACAAATATAAGATTCTTTAAACCCTCCATCTAATAATAAGGCACCAGTTAAAGCAATCCTTAACCTTTTCTAAAGAACCAAAAGAATTCCTTTAATTAAATAGTGTCTCCATTTACACATCCATTAGAGAAACTTTCTTAATTAAATTTAATGGAACTCAACCTTATATCTACTATATTAAATTGTATGGTACTTACATGAATAGATAGAAAGACGAAAACGCATTCGCAAAGAAAAAACAGTGGAAAAAGCGGGAACCTTTCGAGTGTCTGAAATGGTAGATATTTAAATGTAAAATATCACTTTCCAAGTTTCCTGCTGTTCAATGTGTCCTGAAAGGTACAAGAGAAAATTCAAGCCATCTCAAAGGATGAAAAAGGCGCACAAAAAGCTTCTACGTTTGCAGCTCTATCTTCTTTTTATAGTTAATATTTTTTTGTCTTCATATATTTCGCACTTTACGAATTTTGTGCGACAAACTCAATTTCTCATACGCGAATGCGAATAATTACTATTAGTTCTCTTTATAAAAGAAAGAACATCCTCCTTCCTCAGTTTCATTATCGTACTTTGAATCGTAAGTAACAAAGGATGTGGAAGAAGATAACGTGAGTTGCGAAGCCTCTCGAAAATGCGAGGAAGACTGAACCCGAAGCTGTTCGGCGAATGAGCTAACTGATATAAAGGCTGCAAGTACAGCCACTCTCCGAAGGCTCTCTTTTTATTCCTTCCATCACCGCTTCGCTTGGAAAGGAACCGAGAGAAGCAAGGGACGCAGAAAGGTTCCGACGAAAACGGCCACATTAGCTTTCTCCAGTTCTTTCCATCCGCTCGTCACATCTTTGACTCTTCTATCTTGTCCCTCGCACGAGAAGTATCGCATCACTCCTGACGGAGGATCAAGTGCTTCCCGACAGCTTAACTGGAAGCGTGGTCAACAGGAGCGGAACAAGGGTTTACACAACAGGCAAGACTCTTGGGCTGTCAGCATCAACACCTCCAGTAACGAATCTTCACAAGGGTGGTCAAGAGACTTTCATCAACCATATGAATTAAACACGGCTAACCTGAAATGGTAAGTATTAGGAAGTATGCATTCATAGGCCCGATTCAAAACCGTCAACTTCATAATAGTTCTTCGTAAAACGAAAACTCTTGGTAAAAAATACTTCCGCAAATTTTGCAATTCTAATGGAAATGTAGTCGAGGAATATATGTGTAACGAATGTGATCAGAATCACGGAGAAGCGAGACGATTCTGTTTTCTGTCATATATTCACATGCCCTTTAGCATAATTTTTTTTCTATAGTTCAATATCTAAACATCTTTCTCTAGTTCTGTTCAAACATAATCAATAATAGCATTCTGACAGCGTTTCTCGTGAATAATATGAAAAATTGAGAAACAACTAAAACATGCCGAATGTGACAGTCTGTCTGTAGCATATTGAAATCTGTCTTGTAATTTTATTGACGCTCGCTCCACCTAATAATCTTAATCACATTAAACCGATTTCCCTGGTTCTGTTTAAATCAAATTCGATTTTGATCTGCTGGTAAAATGAGAACAATATACTCACCATCCAAATACAACACGTATCCTCGAAGTCATGTTTCTTTGCTACGAGAAAATTTAACTTCAGAACAATAAACATGAACGGAATCGCAATATGTTTATTCGTTTATTGTGTACTACTCGCAGTGAATTACTTTGTCTTCAACGTGGACATAATTTGTAACAGCTCACTTGACAACAAATTACTTGTTAATTATTTAATTTAATTTTTGTCAGTCTAAATGGATTAATGTTGGTACAGAGCTTGTACTCAATGTAGCCAACGCTCTCACTTCGCCATCGGACATAAGAGTAATAATATTTGTATCACGTGTTACGTTGGCAGGACATTCGAATTTCTGAAATCTTAAATCCATCACCAACCTCAGACACCAATTCAATTTGCGTGCTCTTGTTGCGATATTGTGTTTTTTCTGCGTCGAGCGTGTGAAACGAATATTATCTTGTGTCTTAGTTTATGGTGTCATTCACTCGTATTTCTTTACAGCAAATAGTCGCTTTTGTGACTGATATTAATATTTATTGATATAAACATGCCTAACACACATTGCCAACTTCTACGAATTCGCCATATTGCATAATTTTTGGCAAAGTTACATGACTGGAGTATAGTAACAAGCGTCTCCACACATGTTTAACTGATGGGTCTACAAGGAAAATGATACAACACGAAATCCCTTTGACTCGCGTCAGAATGACACCGCCGGGTGATCTGGCATGACATGGTGAGGCGAGGCGTGCGATCACTCTTCCGGAAGCTCGGTGTACCAAGGCAATCCAAGACGATGGTTAATTACAAGTTAAAGTTTAATGAGTGGTTGACTATCTACCAGACTTGTTAATAAGCGACATGAAAGAGTCCGGTAACCCTCTTGGACAGGAGATTCTAAAATTTCCGCGTAAGGGAGAACGTTCGTCTCGATGATACGATATAAATTTTTTTATTTATTTAATGCCATTTATTTTACTTATTTATTTAAATATAAGAAAATTTAAGTCACGTCAAAAACTAGTACCGAGAAAAATATCCGAAACAGGATTCAGAGTGGATGGTTAAAGTGGGGATCACTCAGCGGGGTTCTGTGAGATGAAGATGTTTCCATGGGTAGACAAAGTAAGAAATGAATACATCCGTGGCACCGTCAAGGTCGTGTGCATTTCCGAAAAGATGACAGAAGCCTGCGCAGGTATGGTCTTGTCATGAGACGCGAGGAGGCCACATGACTTGTGCTTTCCATGGAGTGCTTTTCATTAACGAGTTATTTCCATGGAAGAAGAAACGAAAAGTCGTGGACGACCGCCGGTAACCTGGATACGAACGATAAAATGACATAAATGCGACAGTTGCAATGGATGAGACAACCTACAACCGTACGGAGTGGCTCAGAAGTGCTAGGAGGGCGGACACCAAATAAATTTAGATAAAGCCAGGAAGAAGAAGAAGAAAAGAAGAAAAAATAAGAAAATTAACATTAGTGATTTTATAAAACTACAATCAGTCTAACAATAGGAAGTGAACGTCTGTACAATTGTGTAATCAACTACATATAAAATGTGTACAACTGGGGCAATTGAAATTATTTCTTCATACTAAAAATGTCACTAGTGGGTTCCAATTTTACAAACTATATTACAAGTAAATATTACAATAATAATTTTAATAAAATAATAAATAATTATTATATTCTCATAAATAAAAATACATTACAATGTAGATGGTTTTTGAATTATCTTCAGTCACATCAAGAAGTTGTTTAGAAGTTTCGAAAGTTTTATGCAGTTTGGAAAACAATAATGAATTTTTTAATGTCGAAATGAAATATCTAAATATTTGACAACTACACAATGAGATTTTCAGTCCTAAAATATCATTTCATATAAAATTTTTGTTTAAGTCCTAGTATACGACAACTATGGGAAAGGTTTTCTTGAACAATATAAAAATCTTATAAGAGGTGAGATTTTGTTGTAATTTCATTTTCGGAGTTGTTTTTTCCGTAACCTTAATACAACAAAATCTCACCTCTGATAAGAAATTTTTTTCAGAGCCGATAAATGTATTTGTTAAAGTGTGCCATCGTTTGTTATTTCATTAATAACAACCTCTCGGGAAATCATATTTCATGTAGCAGGTTTCATTCAAGATTCTCGTAGAACCCATAGAAATTCAATAACTCATTTTATACACAACACGCGGATCTGTGGTAGAGCAGATTAATTAAGCTACTTTCCTGCGCAGTGTGTAGCATTTTCAGATGATTGAAGGAGGTATAGGTAAACCGCTGACTGTTTTCAAAACGTGGCAACGAGAGTAATTGGGATCTGGAACGAAGCTCCAATAGCCAAACTTTCAGTGCCGCTTTGAAAGAGGCGGTTTGCTTTGATCTGTCAGTCTCCTGCTTATTAGACTTGCACCGCCAGAACCTCCTTTTACCATCACAGAGGTTAAATGGATGAGGTAGTTTTCGCAGAAGGAAAATTGCATATATCCAAATCATACAACCGTATGTAAAACTCTTGCCAGTGCGAAAGGCAGAGGAAACGTTTTTTTATCTCGAGCGCAGTAAAAAAATTCAAAACATTTTACCTCGCCTTTATGGACACCAACTTTTCTAGTATCGTGCATCACTCCACAGAGTTTTACGTTTCCCTGGCGTGACTATCCAATCAGCAAATATTATTTTACAGAGATGTTCCAAAAATTACCCCAAAGAACATTTGAAACTTTCAACTTCATAATTTTTTTCGTTAAAAGTGTGTCATTCCATCAAATAAAAACTTTATAGTAGTTTATTAATGTGTCAGTGTATTTAATAAACTCTTACTTATTTTCAAAATACAGCACATTTCACAAAAGTCTTCAGAACGGAAAGAGGCAGAGTAGAGTACTATATGTGTTTATTTGCTGAGGTGAAGAGGATACCCGCGAATCAATTGCGGGTTAGGAGTATGAAATAAGAATGAAGTAAATAATTTAGAAATTCCACCGAGTATAATAGAATTTTTTAAGAGACGGAAGAGTATGTGCGAAAATTTAACCGTATGGATGCTTAAATTAGGAATATAAATGTATCACCGGAATAGAGAAAATACGCGAAATGACATTAGAAACTTTAAGAAACGTATTTCGCCTAGAAGTATGCAGAGGAAAGGTTACATGAAACCGGTGTGCGTTTGGAGGAAGATTTTAGCAATTGGGTAAAGAAAGGTCATCTCTTACTCGAACAATGTAAACAAGCACCATCCAACATCTTCCTCTCTAGTAAGTTGATGATCAACGAGAAAACGGTGGACAAGACGTCTTTCATTATGTTGAATAGTATAAAGAGTAGCAACGGATAAGCTAGGAGCTGAAATGGCGAAGGACAAGGTTTCTCAGGGTCACCTGTTTTGAGGCACGAATGTAATACCATTGACGTGTTGTTCCACAATTTTAACACCAATCCATAGAAAACGTAACATACGTGAATTGAAGTTACGAACAATGTGATTTATGAGTGCAAGATATTATTTCAGACTTCGAGTTTTCTGTAAACGTAGAAGACAATTTAAAAAGTGTGTACTATTCGTGAAACCATCAAAACTTTTAAATTTTGTATTGGAAAGGGTTGATGAACATTATTAACCATATGGAAGGCTTCCCTTCTGTCGACATGATCCTACCGTCCTCAGGGTGAAGGGGCAACACTCTGACCTGCAGACGCCGCGCGACCCTCTAGCCAATCCGGTGCATTGACACGTGTGTGTCCTAGCCAATCCGGTGCATTGACACGTGCGTGTCCTAGCAAATCCTGTCCTCAACTTCAACGTGAATACGAAAATCCACATTCAATGGCGTTTATTCAGTGATGTTCGTAATAAACAAAACTTCGTGACATCGATGATCTTTAAATATACCGATGCCTTACCGTCACGTTTATTGTAGTATCAGACAACTGCATCTGAATTGAATACCTCTCATGGGTTATAAAGACAAAATGGGAAAAATAACATTAGTGAAAGTTTTCCTGAATAAGAGCTCGGAGTAATTCTATAGATATCTCATTAGTATTTAAAACCCTTCTCATACCCAAACGTAAATTTTAGAAAACTCTTGTTTTAGAGCTACATCTAACTAAAAGGATGTTAGTTTTATTATTTTTTATGGCTATTTGGTACGGTTTCTTTTTTGTGAGTCTTAACAAATTAATTGAAATACGTATTTTCCCTTTTGATTCATATTAATCAGAATAACATTCAATTTCCGATGTTTCCTGAAATTATATTTGTATTACGTGAAAATAACCGTAATATATGGCTTCATTTAATTAACAAATCAGGGAAATTTTTCTCTGGCCGATATTGCGCATAAATTCCAATCAAATATTGCATTTTCAATTTCGTTCTCTTACCACTCTTTGAAATTCAAGGCCACTGTTGTTGCATCAATGTGAAATTGTGTTTTGTTAGTAGGGTTGACAGGGAAATAGCAGGATCTCATACGCAAGAGTCCCGTCAGGACATTTATAATGACAAAAGGGGCACGCGAGTATCGCCATTAAATTATTATTTCTTGCGCAAATAATATAAAATATAAAAATCCATACATGATACACAAATGCGCAACGTAAAAGTGTGTGTGTCTGTTTGCTACCTGATCACGACTAAAGCACTGAAATGATCATGATGAAATTTAGCGAGGAGATAATTTAGATGTCCTGGATGAATACAGGCTAACATTATTTTTGAAATGCGTGATAAGAAAGATAGAAATTGTTTATGTCAATAAATGTCGATAAAATCGAAAAAAAATATGCTTTTTCTGTCTAACCGGTTAGATATTTGTAACAACTATGAACGGCAATAATGTTTGCCTCAGAGAGTTCTACGAAAAAGTCGGCGACATCAAATGTCTATCTACAAAAAATAAACAAACTTATTGATAAAACGTTATTAAAAAAGAAGTGTTAAAATACTTCGACTTGTGAGATTAATTTAAGAGGAAAAAATTTGTTTTGTGCATTGAACAAAGGAAAGTAATTCTCTAAATCGAAAAATTTCGACGAATAGTTCAGATTTTACAAGAATTTTAAAGATATAGTGCAGCCGCGTCATGCCTCGGAAGCGGAAATTCGACCGAAATGGCTTTTCGCGAGATATTGTTGTGCTTACAGCCAAGCTATGTATTAAATTTGTGTTATTATGAATTTTAAAAATTAGGATGTTGTACATGTTTTTAAAAACTCGTAAGTAAAAAGTATTTTATCCTGAGTACACGAAGATTGGTCTACGAAAAATATCGGGCAACGCCGGGTGATCAGCTAGTATACATATATCTCGATAAGTAGTTATGTAATTATGTACAAATATCTTCGAAGTTACCATTTATTATCAGTAATTAAGAAGTCGTGTAAAAGGATTCCCGGAATTCTCGGAGAGATGTGACAGGAGTCTGTTACAAAATCGGTTACCGTGGCTTAATATGATATTTTTGAAGATAACAATCTTCTCAACTCTTTTGATTCGCTGACATATACTTAGTTCCTACAAAGCGTGACATAACCGTCATACATACTGCTGTTTTCCCCGCAGCAAAACAATTTATTTATGACAAAGTATAACTAACGATTGACTACATTTTTGTAAGTTGACTCTTTCCTTAATAAAATCCCAGCTCTCGTAAACTACTTTTTTTCAAGACCAAGATTTTCCGATAGAAAATATGTTCCAAGGTTTACATTAGCACTGAAGTAGTGTAGTCAAACAGACGAATATTCCTTTAATGTTTAATGTAAACACTACAAACGAAAAACTCGACAAATTAAAAAAAATCTTATTCATAGCTCCCCCTCTTTGCCCAAACTTGTGACAAAGGTCATGAATGGCATAGAGTTTATTTTTCGCATCCTAGTCATAACTGCAAATTCTAAAAAGTGCATTAACAAAAGGGAGAAATCACACCCACTTCATGCCACAAAGTAAGTTTTGTTTACGTTTAGCTTAGGACACCTAGGGATTTTGCCATTGCAAGAGAAATTGATATCAGTTATAATGCTTTGGTCATCTTACACTAAATGTCGTATCTAATCCCCTTATCTTCATCCTAAATTGAAGGAAAAAGGCAAGTTGATTGGGCCTAAGAGAGAGGTAGAAAGAGCCCCAGAGTTTCAAAGCATAGTAGTTAAGTTCCCTCACCACACGTTCAAGCATTTGCATTCTCTAGACCGTGAACCAGCTGTTTGAATTCTCCAGTCCGACACTGACGTTGCACTGCCACAAGGACACAGCAATTTACTATTCCCTGTTTCTCGAATTACTGAGACCAGTCGTTCAGAAGAAAAGTAATAGAGATTCGACGCTTGTTATACTACGTTTCATGAAGAACTGGGAGCTATAGGCCACCCTAGCAAACATGAACATGATTGGGGGAATTTCAATTACATGCTGGATTTATAGTACCCTTTCAGTGCTGCCACTACACCTATTGGAATTTTTTGCGATGGACTAATCACGCGGACTCATTATTCATTATGTAACTTTCATAATGTTTCCAGTACTTTCGGAGGAAATTCCACTTGAATATGTTACCAACTCCCATTGGTTATTTGCTCCACACATCACTCACAGTGATATCTTGGCTCACTCAGTGATTTACATCTTGAGTTCTTGGTCTTATTTGTTATTCCGTTTATTACTAACTTGTGATATTTTGCCTGACACTAACATCACAGACAGTCAATTGATAACAAAAATGCAGAGCGCTTCCAGAGGTAACAATTTCCCTTGAGTTTGAGGTTTGTTCAATTGAATTTTGCATCACGATTTTTATTTCCCTGGGTGTCCATGTTGAATTTTGTCAATTCACTTTCACATGAATACTACCACAGCATGCTAGAGAAAATGAAGCGGGGTTATTATATTAGGGCACGAGGGATGAAGGTTTGAGTCCAGGGACTCAGAAAGGACTAAATTGGGAGGTGACATTATGTCATCCAAATGTTTCTCCGATAATTTCGTGTGTGTTAAAACAATTAAAACAGTCAAATGCAGTTAAACGAAACTTCACTTCATTTTCATTAATCAAAGGCAGAATGAGATGTTTTCTCTACATTGACATGATTCTATCGATTGAAATTGTCACATTTCATCAATAGCACGAGATAATACTATTCCGCAGAGTCCTGTCAACATGGAATTGAATCTAGATTGTTCTCGGATGTCTGTAACTGACGCTGTGAATGAATTTGTTATTAATATAAATGACACGATATTATAAACATAATCAAAATAGTAGCGTGCAAAAATTACGGTAACCTTTTTACTAATATGAAATTCTACATACAGAATATGTATTCCATAAACACGTTGCATAACAATTGTAGTACGTTCGAATTCCTAATAATATTGGTATTTTAAAATCCGTAAAAAGTTAGACTATATAAGTCGCACTGGAGAAAAAGAGTATATAGAAAATAATTTTTAAAGTAAATGAGTTCTAAACAAATATCTCATTTAGATAGTAATGCAACTGCGAACATGAAGCAACCTAATTTTTTCACGAAGTCCAGGTTTGACAAGGGTAGCAAAAGATGTGAAAAATGAAGCGAAATTGCACTGCAATGGCAAAAAACTACTAGGATGTATATTCAAAAGTAGATATAACGAGATGCGTGAGACAAGACATGTTAGTTGGCGAGGCGAATTTTCTTTGTTTCTTTTCACATCACAGAAATTGCATGACACAAACTTCAGCATCAAAGATGTGTCTTTGTAGCAACACAGAATGCTGATAAAGTTAAGCGGATTGTGTCGAAACAGTCTTCAAAAAATATGGAATGTCTTGACTAAGGCTTCGAGTTGCAAGAGCGTAACACTCTTTTTGGCTCAAACATTCCCCACGGTCTGGGATTCTTTGATCATTGAAATACTTTATCTTCATCTCTCTCAGTTTTTGGTTGAATTTGTGTGCCCATGTGAGAGATGCAGCGAATGTTTGGCGACAAAGCTAAATATATTTTTTTCTTCTACAAGACAAACAAAGGTCCTAACCTACATTTGTACAAAGTTTTATTTTAACATAAAATAAATATTTACATTTATCGCGCGATATTGTTACACGAAAGTCATATGAAACCACTAAATAAATTCCAACATGTGTAGGTGAAGATTTTTCCACAACATTAACAATAAAAAACCATTGAAGAATGTATGAAGATATGCAAGATATTAATATATCACATGGTATATTAGCATATTGTCTTCCGCGTGATCCTAAGCAGTTTTTCACCGCTATTTTGGCAATAATTGAAAAATATCACACGTTACATTGCGAGCCAACTTTGAACAAAATAATGAACCGTCCATCTCTAGAAGTGTACAATCATTATAAAACAAACCCGTTTTTTTAGATCCGTGTGTTTTGATATCCATTGAGAAATACTATTAAATTCACCTATAGCTAATAAATAGTGGGCATCTGAAATATACCGCAATCTATTCAATCGCACTCGAACACTTGATTTTATTCACTTGAATTTTTTAACACCAATGTTTATCGTGTACAAACATTACACGTTGTTTCATGGTAAAAAAAACAACCCTTTAATATTAAACTTTCTAAAAAGCTGCTGCAAAGAAAATGTGAAGAGACTGGAATGACATCACGGACACCTTAAACATACTGGTTCTGAGAAATTGAGACCCTTAAGAACACAAATAGAAAAAGCAGATATATTGTCTTTGTTTATTTATTGTAACACATCATGCGATAGAAAACATCGCAACCGTTGTAGTATTGTATTTGGTTTTCACTAGAACGAAACTCACGAAATTGAAAGGTACTGAAATAACGAATGATGAATTCTTCCATATACTTTTTTACTGAAGTGAAGTAAGAATTACAAACATGGAATTCAAACCCAGGGTCTACAGTGTTTCAACCCAGAATCCACATTTTTACCACTAAAATTTACATTGTGTAGAACTAAGAGTCAGCAACAACCAATGAAATTGACTGAAGGTTCGGGTAGATCGTAACAGATGATTGAAATTCAAAAGACAGTCAGAGAACGAAAACAGTCGTCGAGCAATGGATTTAAAGAAGGGAGCAATAATTCAACAGTGAAAGGGATTGATATTGAATATATATTTATAATATAATGTCTCATTTTAAGATGCGACGAAGTTCAAGCCATCAGGCCTGCTCTACCACGAAAATACATGATTTGGGCGAATGACCTGGGGTAGTACAGATGCTGGGTGGTCAGGGAATGTGAGACGCAACCGACATTGATGCGGGGTAGGTAAGGGAAAACCTCACCATTTGTCCGAACTCGAAATCGAAACCACGCTCGAACTGAAGTCCCTGCCACTTCACTACGGTTGTCGGTAGTGATCGATGTCAAAACATCTCATAAAGGAATTGGTACAGGAACCGACAGCGGTGGTCTAGCGTCTTCGTTTCCACGATACGGCTCAGCGGTAGAGCGTGGGAGCGTGAACTCCGCTCGGCCGAACTAGATGAGGTTTTCAGCTGGAGTTTCTCCCAGCTACTCCAGACAAATGTTGGTTCGATACCACAAGTTCCCCGGCAACCCAACATCTTTCTTTTCCAATTCCCTCTTCCAAATCCAAGAGCAGGTCTCATGGCCTAAACCTCACCAAAATACACATAATAATAATAATAATAATAATAATAATAATAATAAATATATCCGTTGGAAGGGGTTAGATTCCCCATACCACACTGACTACGTAAGAGAGAATGCTATGGGAAGATAGCTTGGCACGCAGCAGGAAAGGAATGCCAAGAGTTCGCTCGTTGGAGGTAAGGTTGTCGCAGCGCCGCAGGCCATCGGTGGGGCGTGGCCGTGCGACGCGGCGACGGGCCGCAGTCCAAAAGCCACTTGCGGCCTTCGCCACGATCGGTGGGCGCTGCGGGCGGGCGGGTGCCCAGGGTCCTTCGCTGCGGCGACGGTCCACGCCGCAGGGTAAACAACGGCGGCGGAGTCTGCTGCCAGGGGATAGCAACGGCAGCAGTGGCGACCCAGTTTCACAACTGAGACTGCGCTCATCGCCTACTCTCATTGCCCGGCCAACGCCTTGGGCAACATCTTCTCTTCCCTAAGTGACTGAAGGTGCTTCTGGCTTAAAGGGTCAAATAACAAGTTTCCTTTACGGAAGAGTGTAAAGGGACAAAAGCTTCAAGATATATTCCTCTGCAACTAAAAGGATTTTTCAGTGATTTACCTTAAAATGTCTCAACAAGACTACCATGCGTTATCGTCTTGCAGCAGTATTTCAAGGTATTCTTCAATATTGATGTGTCTAACATTTTAAAAGCTCATTTACAAGAGTTGCTCCTTTTATTCCATTTTTGAAGTTTCACAATGTACACTTGCAAATTCAACGCCGTTATGATGTTTGTTTGGATCCTTTTTGGAAGTGATTCTTGCCTATTGAGAAAATATACGTTATAACTTTCCTATTTTTCACGTTAAATTAGACATGTAACTTTGGACATTATGGGAAAATGGTAATACTTTTTAGGGACTTTCACTACACAAATCCTACAAATTAACTCTCAACATACATGGGATTTTTTCATGTCACGCAAATATACCTATCTAGAAATGAAGGGAGTCAAAATTAAGCAGAAAAATATGTATCCCATAAATCATGATTATTTATTGATTTCTTTCTGAAATGCTGACATGGACATACTGCCTGCGCATAATTTACTCATTAGAATGCAGGAAATGCCATGTGACAGAGATAATCGCGACGGTGTTGCATTTCATTCAAATTGACGAGCCCAGTAAGCAGCGGTCAGCGGAAACAGATGACAGGCAACGCGATGGCTGCGGAGGGGACACGCGAGGAAGGGGATTGGCATGGAGGGGAGAAGTGACATGGACGCTTGGGAGGGGTCAAACTCCTCACTGGGTCATCGTAAACAACAACTTGAGGACCAAAGGGGCCATTAGAGGTAGCCGATACCACAGATAGTACAAGTGTAATCTATGTAAATCGTCGTGTGTCACGGGAATGCTAGATGTTTCTCTTGAGTGAATGCTATTTGTCTGAGAATGTGTCGATAAGGACTACTGGTTCAGGTGCTATCTGGTCGATGCGTAGTCTGTATGCTGTCCGAAAATATCCCCGTTTCTCGTGAAGACAAATCGGGTGTAACAAGAGCTTTAGTTTGTGCTCTATCAAAGGAAGAAAAAATTTAACTCGAGTCTGAAATAAAAATCTTAAAAATTATTCATCGATCATGTTAACAAAAACGTTTTGTTTACTCAAACGTCATAATTTCAACAAAAAAAATCATTCCAAAAGTATTTTTTCCCGCCAAACATTAATTATGAAAAATCTCATGAAAGTATTTGCATTTTAGGAAAATGAAATTAAAATTTTATTTCTTGTTTAATCCAACGTAATGTTCTGACAACGAACTTTTAAATTACTTCATACCAGAATATTTAAGGGATTTCGAATTTTCTCGTAGTAGAAACTGGAGGTTTTCATAACCTTTTCGACGAGGTAGGATAATACAAGTTGGATTCACCTCTGACATCATTAATTTGCAAAGGACGAGATCAATAACACGCCCATGTCGGCCAAAACGAATTTTCACTTCGTAAACAACCTGAGCATGCGTAACTGGTAATCAGTGAATCCCAATGTACTGCAAGAGATGCAGTTGCTCTCTTCTCAAGTTAGAGTTAAGTGTGGAATGGTTCATATTTCTTTTAAGCTGTTTGAGACACACATAGTTCTGAATTAAAATATCAGATGTGTGATCAAATTAATCCGATTGGCGATGCATTGGAATTGACCTCAAAGTCCTTTATATCACGGCACGATGAAGCCACTACCCACACCGCATGAAATTGTGTGGAATGAATGACAGGTACGGACAATTACGTCACAATGCACTAGCACCACGCAGCACACCAGATAGGAATGACATTTTTAAGACTTTGTAAATCTTAAAATCTTCTACAATTAACATATTTTTTCATCACCAATAAAACAAAGTTATTAAATAAAACAAATTTATTACAGCTAAAAAAATTGCCATAACACCAATAATTTTGCAATTGATGATATTTGATCTTGCACTTTACTATTCACTCGCTTTTCTCTTTACTTAAGCAATTATATCCGTCAGAGAGGCTAGGCTTACGTACCCCTAAAAATGTTTCGAATGATAGTTTAACTATTCATCCAATCTTACGTTGCAAAATTCTTGAACTATTTTAAACTTTAAATTAGTATCAGTCTACAAGGAGAATCTAGCGGGAGCTTATGTTCTTGACACATATGTTGCCTTATTATAGATTAAAATAACCTCAATTAAAACATAGTAAATTACAATAGAAACACAATGGCGTAAAAAGAGAGAGTCATACCTTATGGGGTATTTAAAAGAGTTATTCAACTAAAATTGCAAAATGTACTGTTCCACCGGAAACGTCAGACGCATAACGTAACGGAAGAATTCATAAAATAATTGTCCTCATCCAGCAGTAAAAATAAGTAATGCGAATAATTATTTAATTAGAACTCTTGTTTCTGAATATTTCCAAGATTCGTAAATAGTTGAGAAATTAACTACAGTGAACATGAATATAATACCTCAATCCTCGCTTCACCCCAGTGTGCTTGCTGATGGGTTCCACCCTTAGACGGTCCTTGGGCCTTCGCCCCCGGCAAGGGTCCATGCGTCACCATCTCCCCGACATCCGCAACAACGTTGGTATTCGCAGCCCAATGCTTTTCGTGGGGAAAACTCTACATTTCTATTTTTAACGAAGTACTATGCCGGGTATAATTATAATTGTGATTTTGCACTCCACCAAGACAATGGATACTAAGTGATGAAATTTTTTTTATTAACTTTTATTGTGTTAAAAACTCCCTAAGTACACCACAAAATAAGGTACTTGTATATTCATTATGATTATGACACTAAATATTACATTACCAGTAATACTACATCAATGGATATTCAGTAAAAAACTTCGGAAGAATGGATGTTCGAAAGCGTTTACTTATTAAATACATTCTATGGCCACTCTTGGGTCACTCAATTGTATTGTTCCTGACCGTCTTCTCATGAATGTGGCGTGAGAATTTTCGAAATTGTGTGAATTATTGTTTTAAACATAAAGAATAACATTTTTCTGATATAACTTCTAGAAATATACTTCTAAGTCATAAACAATGGGGTACTGTAACGTTCAATTATAGAAGATTTTTCTTTCTGTTCCCCTTTTGATTTCATCGCCTGTTTGCTCTATTCTAAACTTCACGAAACTATTAATGGAGTGGATAGAGAGAAAAACGAGTCCCAAACGAACAAATAACATATGTCAAAAATCCTTTTAGTAAAGCTTTTTGGGGAATTATTGAGCAATATTAGTAAATCAAACATCCATAATTTCAGAAATAATAGTTTGTAATAGGACCCGTTTTGAATTCTGGTATCAAGTTTGTCCAACTTTAATCAATTATTAAACAACTGTCTTTTTAATAACCCTTTAATTAAATTTACACTACCTTACTATTTCTCAGACGGCAAAAATATATGTCTGTCCCACGAACGATTTTTCACATCGTCTCAACACCTCAAAAATATTAGTTCCTTTCCACCAGCACATCGTAATGAAGGGATCTAACATTTGTTTATCTTAATAACAAATGTCAACAATAAGTAGTATGAATGGTATATGACTCATTTGTCATCTCCTATACGAGATGTTATGGAAGAGGATGTTTCCTGTCACCGTTTGATGCTCTCCAATCAATCATAGTAACATGACCAAGCAGCTTTATAATTAAGCTCGAGCACGTACTGATTGCGGCAATGAGAACCACGGTCAATGAGAAATCAACTAGGAGAATACAGCAAGGATCTAATTTGGAAACCAATCCACACATGTGAGTTATTTACGTACCGGAATCTATTATTTCCCGAAGATTATAAATATTTAAAATACGTTACATTACAATATTTTTTACTATATTTAGCAGACGTTATTTATTTATTTTCAACGGAAACCCGTTATGCTCAATTGTATTAATATAGTTAACACTTGTATTGATATAACAAGTGAATAGAACAGAATAAATTGATCAACTGAAACGAAAAGAATACTAAAATGAGAAAGCACAATAATAATATAAGAAAAAATCTCAGTTCCTGGGATAACAAAACACACATTTGCAATAAAGCCAATTCCTTAATGGGCTTCTTGTTCAGGACATCCAAACATTTCAAATCTCCCAGTACTATGGTCACGCATTTAAAATCTTAGCTTCTCCAGTACTTGACTATGCCTCTGCAGTGTAGAGCCCGTGCCAAATTGGGCACGTCGCTTCTCCGGAAAGAATTCAGATCAGGCTCATAAGACGTGGTTATCGTTAACTGGATGTACCATAAATCTTGTATTTTAGTTACGTCAACTTTAGAATATTGTAATTTTTAATTTGTACCGCACGTGTTTTCCCAACACATAACATAAAATATGATGATTAATTACTTATTAGACTCGAGAGAATGTACACTTCACTTTTTCGCTATGCAAATAAGCATAAAGTAATTAATGAAATGATTCCTGGTGTATTATTTTACACACACAAACCTCGATAAACGAGAGAAGAAAATTCCAGGAGCAGATAAATTGAAAGCATCTTTTGGCTAACACACAGCTTTAGAAGGGTTGTTTCTTTACGCTATCGAATGCCCCAGTTGCTTTAGAAGCTGCGTCGGAATTTCTTCTACCCGAAAGCATTCATGCTACGGAACAAGTGACCCATGAATGGAAGGAGGATCCTCCCACGCGTGGCCTCAAACATTCCGTCGTCAGAATGACGCTACAAAAGACTGCGCCGCGGTGACAGAAATCGATGACAACTGGAGTGCTCACTTCAGTGAAGGCAATGTGAATCACAAGGGCGTCTTCAACCAAAACTCAACTTTTACATATTTGTGTTCCACTTTTCAATAATGTGTTCCCTTGTCAATGGAAACAATATAAATGTATATTCCAATTGTACTATTTTCGTTCATTTTTTAAATCTAGAATAACGAAATATATTGGAGGATAATATACGAAATATAAACGAGGATAATATACGAAATATACGAAATATAAAAATAACGAAATATATTGCTTCCGGAGAGTAAATTAGTTTTTTTTTCCTCCACGTGGTCATACGCAGTTTGTACTGTTTTTTGACAATAAATTTATTTATTTATTTATTAGAGATGTTTTTTTGCCTTTAGTTACAAGAAAGAATTTTTCAAATCATGCTGACGTTTTGACCTTTGATTTTGGTCACCATTCTTGCCCATAAAATTAGTTTTGTTCACTAATAAATACCTCAATGTACTGTTACCGCACAAATCCTCCATAGGGAAAATGTGTAATAAAAAGAAATATTCGTCAACAAAGTTCTCACAACATATTATCCGAGAAAAAAATTCAACAATATTTCTCTGGAAAATCAAATAAAATCCAGCAAAAGTACTTATTTATTTCCATTCATTGCTTTTTCTATGTCGTGAGAACATAATGAAACTAATATGATGAAATATTTTTTACGGACTTTGAGTATTCTTAATATTTCTATTTTGAAAAGAAAATTCTCAGAGTTAACAATCATGATATTTCATAATTTGTACATTTCACAAATAGTAAAATATGTGATAGAGTAAGACAGTCTAAAGTAATGTTGACAATATAATAACAAAAAATATAAAGTATATTACAGATTACTCACTGGCGCCAATTGATAGAAGTTGTAAATTTAATATATCTAAAATGACATTTTTAAATGTTTTACTTTTTCTTTAATTAACAAAATAATTTTCGTCAAACTAACATTAATTACTCGTCACATATTAAGGTTCAAACTCTAACATATAACTTCTACGTGGAAGAGATATTTCTTCCATAGATAAACTAAACGGATTTTGATAAGGGTGATCGTTTTACGTATACGTACATTACAGCAGATGAAAGTACAATTGCTTGATTAGAAGACCGTGACTACAAACATGTGAAAACACATTCGAAAGATCTACAATGAGTATCAAATATGCATGTGTAAACACAGTATATTTGAAGGATGCAAACAGAAGAGATTTGGAAAATGTTCTATAGAACGAGATTACACATGTAAATGCGAGAATAAACAGTGAGACAGAGTTCAGCAAAGCTTATCTGATATACGTTGTCCATCAGAGCAGAACTAACGATCTCTACACGGTCGAGAGAGAAACACACACGCAAATCGTCATGTGGTTGTTTCTGAATTTCACGAAGTAATTAATCGCAAATTGTGGTATTTTTCAATCTACGGAGTCACAGAATTTCCAAGCACTAATTGAAAGCAGGAGCGAATTACCGAATTTGTTAACCACAGAGGCGCAAATTGACTGAATCGTTTGCAACAATTTGTTCCCGTTAACAGGATTACTCACCATATGAAGTATCAAATAATCTCCAAACTTTTTAGCAGAAAGTGAATATTGGTCATATTAGCACACGAGAAAATTTCATAGACGGATATCGCGTTACCAATTACCTCAAAACAGATATGCAGTTGCTATCATCCACGTCAATTTCTTTTATATACCTAGCTGACACCGATGTTCATTTTATATTACATGGCCAATAATAATTAAGTGGTAGATTAATTATGTTATGATGAATGAAAATCGGAGACAGAACAGAGATTTGAATTCGGGATCTCAGTTTAGCGCGCTGATGCGCTACCAACTGCGCCACTCGCTCACTTCTGCGCTCTGTCCACCACTGACATTCAACTTAGGGGACCCACAGACCTCTGAGGTGATTTCATAGAGACAAGTATCCTCAAATCTAGGTTCCGTCTCCCATTTTCATTTATCTGTTACCTGGTTGTGTGGTTTACAGCAATTTAAGAGATTTCTGTATAAATTAAATGGTAGTCAAATTCATAAACACTTTGGATATCTTCAAATTTTCAAATGACATGGCGTGGATTTGGTTTTTTCTCGTTGACTAGTGAAACAGTAATACATTATATCAGGTTTCAAAAACATGTAAAATATTTGTTCCAAGAGATTTATGTTCTACAAGTATAATGTTCAAGACCTGGGTATATTACAAATTTCAATCTTGAAAAGAACAAAGCAAAATTTCAACAAGATAAAATTCGAATGGAGTGTGGAGATCATTTCAAGCTTCGGTTCTAGCTTTCAACTGGTCTTGTATGTATGCATCAAATAAAATAAATACGAAAGACAAATACGTTTCGTCAGCAAACACTTCTTAAAAATACATTGAATTACACCAATAAAACGACGTTCCCTGTTTAATTATTTGCATTACATTTTCACATTCTGTCTCTCAAACACCCCGCGATAATAAAAAAAGTCTAACAGAGGGCATTGCACCAACATTAATAGTTTCTAATATTCTTATCAAATAACAGGTGAAAATACTTGGTACAAAGAAACACCTTTTCCGCAGTAATATTAAGTGCATCCGAGTTCAGCAGTCAGTAGCAAATATAACATAATTTTATCTGCAGTGGATATCATAATTTTACTTATATTAATTAACGTGATGGACAATGTTATTTTTTACAATATTTAACTCTATTTTATTATTATGTAGGAAGATAATAATGTGTCTGTTTTTGCACGATTATGAGTGAATTTTCAAAATTTATTTCGCAAAAATCTTTTGTATAACTGAAACCAACTTTTAACACCTCGGAATAATTTTTTTCCAAATATATAATAAAATATGTAAAATTTGAATTAAGTTTTCGAATGGTTTGTGGACCAAGAGTACAGTTCCTACGGTTTTCGGAAAACCTTTTACACTACAAGCGTCATATTTTCTTTCTTAAACGATGTTACCATATCTCTTGACCATGGAGAAAATCCTCAGGGTGCTTTTCTTGACTTATCCAAAGCATTCGATGTCATCAACCACGGAATTCTCCTTTCCAAATTGCATTATTTAGGCATTAGAGGACGTCCACATCAATGGCTAAGTTCTTATTTAAAAGATTTCAACAGGTCGAAATATCCTATACTAAAAATAAAATACTTGAGCGTTGTCTTTCAGAAACAAATCCAATTACTTGCGGAGTACCCCACGGATCAATTCTCGGCCCTATACTCTTTTTATTGTATGTGAACGACATATCATCATTCACATCAGATTGCAAAACAGTTCTTTTTGCTGATGACACTAATTTACTATGTAAACACGTCAACGCTCAAAACGTTGTGTCTAAACTTTCGACTTGGTTCCATGCAAATCGTCTCATTGTAAACATAGACAAAACAGTATCTATGTCATTTCACAATAGTACCACAAAATCTTACCCCAGGTTTCTCTTTCTTCAAACGGAACACAATTATTAACTGTTACGAATACAAAATTCGTAGATCTCCATATTCAAGACAACCTCAAATGGAATTGTCACGTCGACAATTTTTATTCCCAATTAAGCAATTTGTGTTACGCATTCCGAATCTTAGTTAACATAATTGGTCCACGTATTTCCCGTTGCGTATATTTTGCAAACGTGTACTACCATTTACGTTACGGCATTACCTTCTGGGGTAATTCCGGTCAGAGTATTCAAACTTTCAGAATTCAGAAGAGGATAGTTCGGATAATTTGTAAATCTCACCCCCGAAACTCTTGTAAACCTTTATTCAAGGAATTAAATATCTTAACACTTCCCTGCATTTATATTTACGAAACGGTCGTATTTGTTAAGACCGAATTACTGAAGTGCAACCTTGCTTCATACGAAACAGTCTCGTTCACGAACACAATACTCGCAATAGTAATAATATTCATCGGCCTAGAGTGTCAACCACTCTTTGCCAAAAAGGACCGTATCATTGGGGAATCGTTCTATATAATTCCCTGTCCAAAAATATAAACGATATTATGAAATTGAATATCTTCAAATCCGCGGTTAAAAACTACCTCCTGCACAGGTACTTCTGCAATGTACAAGAATTTATTGATTTTAATAAAAGTTAAATCCGTCTTGTACTTAATCACGGCATTGCTGTAGTACTTTCTAAATAACTTACAACGATTTCAAAAACTATTTTCTTGCATGATTGTGTTGTCTTATGGCTCATATTAATTTAGTTTTATGTGTACTCAACTTTGGCACGTTTGTGTACATAAATTCTGTAGCCCCATCCTNAGGTATTGCTCCGGTTTTTCTTCGGGTAGAGGCGGATTTCTTATACAGGTTCTCTAGGCTTTGTCTAGGGGCGTGTTTATTGTAACAATAAATTGTGAATTTAGCTTTATTTCAACTCTTATGATTTTTAAACACTATACACAGAATAATCTATAGTTCGATAATAACTTGTACATGTAATTTTTTGCTTAAAATTACAAACATATTGACATTCTATTAGTATTATAACTCGCAGCTAACTTTTTNAAATTTTTTAATCCACCTCTTCCTTAGGGCCCTTGATCGGAAATGATGGGATGGTCCCTTGCTTGCTTCCGGAGACTAAATTAGTTTATTGTCCTCCTCGTGGTCATACGCAGTTTGTACTGCTTTTTTGACAATAAATAAATTATTATCAACAATAATCAATGCTGTCTTCTCAGGATTGGCAAGTCAGTATGTTACGTGATAATTCAGAATAATTACAAGACATCATATAAATTAATGCTTCGATTATGTATTGTTATACCTTACTATAATATTTTATTTACTCTTAACTTATTGTACAGAATGCACGAAATATTACATCCCCCTGAAATATTACATCCTCTAAGAATGGATGAAGATGACCCACGCTACCTTTTCGAACATCACAATAAAAAAACCGAACACAGGTCAGAATAACACCCACGCCGATGAGGAGGAGGAGGTGGCGGCTTCTATTTTGAATACTTATAACCTGTAAGTTTTGTGCATACTACTTAACACAAGAGTCATGACTTACAGCGTGAGCTTAGCGAGAAGAAACCCCGTCTAGAAAAGCCGTCCGCCACCTCATTTCGCAAGCATCCCCTCTCCTCAACACGGTGCTCGGGTTGAAAGCTTCGGGAAGTGGTTTTTCATACGCACCCTTCCTGAGTGAATGTGCACGCGTGAAAGATGGATGTGCGCCTCGCCATTTGACTTTCTAATTCTATGTTTGTCCGACGAAATGTGAACACCCGAAGATCCTCTATCCTGTTCCTCAGAAGCTATGACTCAAGTGTCGTTATTATACGAAAACTATTCCAAAATAAAATGATATTGATCCCCGAGAGAAAAGATTTTTTATGTCATTAAATGATCCGAATTATTTCAATTTAGATGGATTGAATTACATTAGATTGAAACAATTATTTTTGCTATGAATTGGTTAGAAATTAAAAAAAAAATAGTGATAGCGTTCTTTCTTTTAAAATTTTCTTCTATACAAAAATTTCTTTACAAAAGTTTCTCAGCGTTCACTTGTTTACACCATTGTGATGAAGGTTTAAATTATATATGGTATCTATTACGTTGAACTATTAAATATAATGAAACATTATTTTATGTATTTGGAAGTTAAATTGGAATTTCAATATGAATTTAAATGTAAATGTTAAACATGAATTATAATTAGTATAACATCCCATTTAAACAAACATGGAAGTAATACGAAAAATTGAAAAAGTATATTTTACGGAAAACAAAAATTCTCGCATGTCCTAAGAAAAGAACAGACTTTTTCCTTTATAAATTCTTATTGTTAAGTCACTAAGACAAAAATATGAAATAAGACAACCAATACTGCAACTGATATAAAAATGAAGAGATACAAATAATCTCTTGAAAATCAACTTAAAAAATACTTCAATTGAAACTCATAGTTTTTCCATTAAAAAATAAGAAAAAAAAGAGTAAGAATATATTTTTAACCATGTATTTTCTTAATCGTGTAGTTGTCTTTCGTTCGGTAGGTTGTTATTACAATTTTATATGTGATTTTCGCTTAGGTGGTGAAAGCTGTTGACCAGACTCAGGTCCAGCACTGAAACTGTATTTAATTTTTTATCATTTGGAGCAACTAAAAAGAAAAAAAAACGAATGAATACGATGTTGCATATTTAGAAGACATTTATCTTGTAATACATCTCTTTCTCAGTCTCAATAATATGTGGATGATATTCAGCATATTGATTAGTCTCCCTACTAACGAATTATAATTTAAAAGGTATAATTTTATTCTCCGATACTTATAGAATGTGCCGAGGAATAAAAAGCTTTTGCATTAGTGTTTAGCTGTTTGTATTTCCTTCCAAACACCGTTTGTACAGCGAAGAATTGAGATTGTCGCATGTCTCTGGTGGATTTGAATATTTCACGCGAAGCAGTTTATAGTCTGCCACTCTGACGCAGTGCAATTCCGAGTCTTGTTTGTCGGTCTATATGGGAGAGAGGTTATGCAGAGGCTCTTACTGAAGTGGCCATCTCTCGTGGACTTGTACCGAACCGTGGCTCCACCCACCACGTGTGGTTTAGTCATCTCAAAAATCATCCTAACGCAATCCCTCCACATCCTTCTCGCCTTCCTCTAATCCCAACTCCCACCACTGTGCGACCCAGAACAGGGCAACAGTTCGTTACCTGCGCGTATAAACTTGCAAATTATGACTGACAGTTTTACAGAGGATAATAGAGTTACTCTGAGTTAATCTAATCGCGGACATACGCATACGACGGCCGGGACAGACTGTGGATTCCATCCACATAGGGTGGTTGGTGACTCGATATACGCGCAGGTAAATGTAAGTTGATCATTAGTAGAAAGCAGGGGACGCATGTGGGTTTGCGTGCAGTCGTTGCTGACACGTGCGGATGAACGTTTTCATGCTCTTGGTCACACAGGACCTTCGTGCCTACACGTCACATGTAATGGCTCTAAAGTAAATATTTTACTGCACAATGTACAAAGCAATGTTTCGATCATCGCACCTATCAATCGAGATTAGAATCGACGTTGGCGAGGTAATAAATTCCATAATTCATCAAATCATTTTCTTAATTTAATACACGTAGATAATACTAATAATAAAAAAGAATTTTTCAAATAAATTGAAATACCTGCTTTTGTACTACAATAATTGTCCAGGATTTTTCAGTTTTCACTGAAACTCAATTATTGCAAAGTAAAATAAAGTATGCGTTTGAGAAAGTAACAATGAAATTTCTAGACCATTCAAAACATGTACCACCTGGATTAAATACTGGGGCATAAATAAAAGTAAATCACGAAATGAGTTACGAATTATAATTCAACTCTATACAGCAATTCCAAGCACAACCGGCATTTTTCAGGATTTCATTGGGATTGCATATAAAATTAATTTTTATGATATTCCAACAAAAGTAAACAATTGTGTCTTTTTGCAAAATATGTTTTTAAATTAAATTTTCAATATTCTCTGTCAGTTTGTGGGACAATATTAATAATTTGGAGAGCATATATTTTTCACAGAGTACTTGTCCAAAATTAATTGTAATTTGTATTCCTTCTGGAAAAACCGGACCGTTTTAGAAAATCTTATAAATAGGAAAATAGAATGTTATGTTGTGAAAAAACTAAATGCTCTTTTAACCGCTTTTTCCTAATAGGATTAAAGAAATAAGCTAGCTTTCGCAGTTCTAGGACCACAGAACTTCATTTACCAGACTTGTTTATTTTCACTTGCAATGTAAAAGTTTACGAAATAGCGAACTAACTCTATTTTGGCATATTAACAACAATAACAAGAAACATAAATAATCTAGTTTTAAACAATATCCGTGTTTTAACCTCGTTAAAGTCCCAGGAATTAACGATTTCGTTCTGAGTTTGCGCTCAAATTCAGTTCCACTGAAAACATTTAATGCGATTACCTTGTCAAGCTTCTACATGTTGTTCTTCTGGTTTTGATAAACAAAGACATAAAAGTAAAATTTCTAACAAAACAATAGATATAAATAGATTTAGAGGAGAATAGTAACTATTTAGCATATATTAGTATCACGAAAACAAAGAATCTAAGTACGATTACGTAAGTATATACAACACGTTTCAATATTACATTTTTGTGTACTCCGTAAAATAAAATATAGATTGGTGAAATAACACTGGGAGGTTCAATTTGAAATATTATTGAACATTTTATAATGGTTTTATAACAACGATAATTAATGAGAAATAATCAAATTTTGAGAATAGAAGGTTCAATGGATTGAGCCCCCACCCTCTCTCTCTGCACATATGGCAACCAATCAAGAACTCGGGCGCGTCCCTCTGTGACGCGTACTGGAGCCCTAGAGAAGGCAATATCCAATGAGGAGACAAGCCGTTCCACAAACAGCGACCCAGTACCGCAATTAGTTCGCCATGTATCTGTAATTGCCGACAAGGCACAGACTCCTGAGATGCTTAGCTCAGTGAAATCTCGGACTCAGGCTGCCTATGAAAACATCCATTATGTCCTTCGATCAAGCAGGGCAGGTAGTGTTGAAATTAATTTGAAAGAGAAGCACTGAAGCGTTACTTCGCTACCGCAACGCCAAAGGCACTATTCTGATTTTCAATAGGTTTGCAATACTCAAGTCCAAAGTGTTGAAGTTACCAGAAAAATTTAGTTCTAACTAAACAGTCGTTGTCTGTTTATTCTACCAGGCGGTAAAATTTTATAGACAGTAACTTTTAAGTTCTAACTCGTTTTTTCTCAAAATACCAACACTTTGAATACATGTAAGTCGAATCTATGAAAAAGCACATTCGTACATTTCGCGTGGTAATAACTTCAATTGACGTAATAGTTAAGTTTGTAACGGAACAAGAAATATAAACAAATCTGGAGAAGTATTATTATCAGGGTTACATTATAATTCATGATTACATAATTATTTCTGCAAACATATCATCAACTTAGAGATTACGATGAAAGAGAAACCCAGAAATAATGCGTAATGAGAAAAAAATTTTCAGCGGGACCCAGTGTAACACATTTCCTCAAACAATGAAACGAGCGATATTTTTACATTTTGTACAAACACCAGAGGACCACCGTGTAATGGATTATTGCCCATTGACAGCTTATCCGTTAGCTCCTAAATTACTAAATCTAATGGAATCGAATTAACTGGGGAATGTGTCTATTTCATTTCCAATGTGGATTGGCGCGACAGTGAATAATTTGTTGTAAAAGTCACAATGAGTTTACATCCAACCCTCGTACATCACTTTGGGAGCGTGTTTTTACACTCGCTCAATAATGTTAGCGGATGAATCGCCCTATCGCTGTCGAACACGCCAGCGAATGAGATCGCATCGACGCGGAGACAGCGAAAGCACTAAAATCACAGAATATGAAGCTACGATCCCCAAGGGGAAAATTCGAGAGCTCAAAAACAATCTCGCGAAATGAAAAGGTTATTGACCACAAACCTCCAGACATCACGAGAGATAAACTAAGAATTCGTTGTCGACAATAAAACCTCAAACAAAAAGTTCATATGTAAATTGTTGAACTATTAGAATTAATCGGTTCATTTTATTTCTTCGTGAAGTTCGTCAACAGCTCAAGTAATATTTTAATTGCTCGTTGAGAATTGCAATGAAACAAGTCGTATAAATTTATTTCAAGCATCAATCGAATGTAGAAATGCTGAAGAAAACATTAATACAAACTAATTTTTTGTCTATTCTATAAATAGTCGCACTGAATACAAATATATGCAAAAGTTATAAACAATAGACTACAAAATTAAACATAATACTATCTTTAATTATGTTGGTCCTGCAACTTATTTAACCAATAAATGATTCTATTGTGGTACCACTGCAGTGGTAGAGAATATCTCGAAAATTAATTTAGAGTACTTTCATGGCTGCAGAATACACGTTTATTTTTAATACTTTTTAATCATTATTTAATATTTCAAATTATACATGCAAAGAAACAGATATTGATAGAAATTAACATTTTTGTTTCTTATAACTTTGGTACGTGACAATCACCAAAGGATGACTTATTCACAGGAGACCTCCTAAAACTTCTACTGAAGAGAGAATAATATGCATTGATTTTTATATACTCCACCGCTAAGATATAATTTAAAAACGATTCAGCTATATAATTATTGTCTTTTACGGAAGAGAGGGTAGGAGATACACAATTCTCGCAGCGAGAAAAAAGGAATGCAGGAGGAGTCAAAATACTAGGTATAAGTCGAGGAGTCAATGCCAGCATTGGGAGATTGTAGTTTCTTACCCACGGGGGCGTTTTACTCGTGTCAGCAGAACCTTCGTGAGCTTACATCAGGATGCTGCCGCCTACATCAACCGATTCGTACAATCAGCAGTAACTGATATGTCAACTGTGACGGACAGGGGGCTTGATCGCTAACCTTTCACCGAAAGAACAGTGCGTGAATTAAGCTTTTCCACGAATTAAAGTAGCTTTTGTGTGGGTTCCGTAGCTTGACGTCTGGAATGGGTGGGTTACGCTAGGCTATCCCGCGCAGCGGACATATGACAACACCGCGATTTCGCTCCATTGATTACATCTTGTTACATTTCTTTATCTGCGAGGACTCTAATGAACAATTTCAAAAGAAAATCTTCTACCTTGTCAAGTTTCAGATTATCAAAGTTTACCAGATATTCAGGTTTCAATAATATACGACCAAACGAATAGTCATTGTTTGCTTGAATGCTCGAATACTTTCATTTCTCATCCAGTTCAATAACATCAGTCAAATTTTGTCTATTTTATTACTGTGAAGTAATCTTCGTTAACTGTGATGATTCTGTGAAAAAAATGTTTGATTGTAATTGTTTTTGGACAAAGTGAAAAATGCGTTCTGACTTTACCCTTTTCCAGACAAGTTTCGAAGCTAAATAACACCTCTGGTGGTAGTGTGTCCTTCCTTATTCGAACAAAAAAAACGAGCGCAGCGCGGTAGGTGTGCTGAAGTAACGACAAATAACAATGGGAAACACGGGACGAAAAACAAAACAAAACAAACAAAAAACATTTCACCGTAAAGGTACCACGGCTTGCACAGTCGGGGACCATAAACGGAAATTCTCACGAAGAGTGAAGCAGTCGTGCAACAAATGAGAACAGCGACGCGGACTCGAGTTGCGAAGCGTCCAATGCGAGCTAAGGCCTCTGGGAAAGTGGGCGATGCGATGACCAGCACCGCGAAGCTAACACTGAAGCGCTGTTTCGCACTAAGCGCGGACAGTTTCGCTTTGAAATCCCTGAATTTTATAAAACCTTTCTCAGACTAATTCTCTTAGTTGAAATCAAAGGGAGAAACTCAAATAATTAAATGGTGTTATGAATAAATACTGTAGTTTTTGTTACGTCAACAGCGTCTATTTTCTGTAGCAAGGTCACTTCCTGACTTAAGCTCCTTCGTGGGTCAGGTGGTAGTGTTCTAGCTCATCACCAAGTTACCCTGGATTCAACTCCTTGTGAGGCCAGAAAAAATGTATCGCTTTTCACATTAATGTCCCATTTCTTATAGCTGTGACTACTGAAAAGCGAACCCTCCTTCCTCTATCCTAATATCAATAAATCTTACTATTACTTATAACTCCTACTAGCCCCTCCACATGGGTCAAGTTGTTGCTAAGCGGCCCACCTACTAACAATAGCCTACCACCCAACTCCTACCTCCTATCGCTCTATATAGATAAGCTTCAATAGCACGCTACATTTCCCATTTACAAAGACTACAATAATAATAATACAAAGACTACATTAATAATAATAATACAAGTACTCGTAATAATAATAATAATAATAATAATAATAATAAATAGAAGTAAGCGTGAATTTATTCGATGTACCCACACATGGAGTGCATATCTGACACGCTGATAAAAATGGCATCGAGCTGGGAATCAAATCCGGGACGTACTGCTTTGATGGCAGATGCGTTGAACATTACACCATCCGTTCACATCCACAAATGTACACAATTTCCATCCAGATAAGGTTCTCCATACACGGAAAAAAATACCTGAGCCTGGGTAGCTGATGTATTGGCTGCCAGCCGGACAGACAACACATGAACTCGCACAACTAACATCCGTCTGCTATGACGTGAATTTTCGTCCTCGTATCACAACGTACAGTATTTGCTCTCACAGCTTAAGTAGCTAATCTACAAGATAAGAAAAGAGATCCCATAGTAGAGGATGTTGCCAACCAGTAAGCATGGAATATTGGTTCGACGTGAGTCGACGTCGACTCATCTTCATGCATCCTTCTCTGGACGACTTTCTTGACGATATTCATTTTCATTACAACTTCGTGTTCTTACCTTGTTTAATCAGCGGCGTACAGCAAACGTTCTCTCTCTCCGACGTCCGTCTTCAAGTATCCAACAGCGCCAGTATTCGATCCAGCGTCCTTTCCTCCTGAAGGCGCGAACGCTACCACTAAGTTACTGCAGTATAATGTATTATCATCTTGTGTTACGCTGGCAAAGAGTTGGCACCATAGTATTGGTACCATGAATAGTAAATACGTAAAACAGTAATCATCTCAAAAATCTTATCTTTAAATCTTATCGAAAAATATATCTTTAAGTACCAAGAAAATAGTTTTTATGTATCGAAACGTTTCTATATTTTGACTATACTTGAAATTTCTTCTTATTAGATTTTGAAAATACCATTATTCAAAATAATAATTAGGTATTTGCTAATATTAATCTTCAGAAATTCAATATCAACGTCAAGAAAACACTGTAAATTTTCATCGTCTAGACTTCAAGTTTCGGGCTACGCAATGTCAGGATGGCGTCGTTTAGTCGTTGTAATGAATCATTTTGTTCAAATCAACAACTATTCATAGTTATGAAAGCCATGGTCGATTTGACTGCGTTCCTCAGGCTGCGCTGCCTCAGTCATGAGTCAACGAACCGAATACATAGAAGGTAGCGCAGCCGAGTGTCATTTAGCGGCAACCACGAACGAAATCGGTGGCGAGGAACAAACAACAGTTCTTGTAGCTATGTCAGATTTTTGAGCGAGGCTGAGCTGTTACGCGTAAAACTTATAAGCTATAGCTGTTAATGTAACTTTCTTCCTCTCAGACAAAACAGCGTTAGCTTTCGCAATGATAGAAAATTGATCTCGTTCAGACGAAAACTCTTTTAGGGCAGCTACAGCGTAAGCTGTGATTCAGATGGCTGCACATGTATTCTGGTCGTATAGGCTGCGTGACATCTCTTAGGCACGCCGCAGTTAATGAGAGGCAGCCAGTGCACGATGGCGGTTGTCTAGCATGAGTGTTCAGGAGAAGAACAGCGTGCAGTTGTGCGTTTTTTGTGTGTGTGGGCCAATGGACTGTCCACAGAAGAAGTGCATCGTGAAATGCATCCTGTGTATGGTGACAACTATTGACGACTATGCCACCGGCAAACAAGGACTTGTAAAGAGTTGTGATAAGTGTTTGGATGTACACGGTGGTTATGTCGAAAAGAGAAGTAGATGTCAGGAAGTTACTTTGATTATTATTGCCTCTGTCCAGTTCTGGGATGTATTTATTGACTTACCTACGTATTATCCACGTTTAAGGATTTAGATTCAGTAATTTGTAAGAGTCGTTGACTATGCACATGCATTTATTTCATGATCCTCACGTATTTGCTGCACAGTACTTCCTACAAACATACGTGATGGATCAATAGAAGCCGCTCGAAATCAATAGAAGCCAGGAATCCCTCGCCGCACATCGAGCTTTGCTTCAATTCCGCTGGAGTGCGTTCTTCTGGAGGCGACAGAAGCACCGTGCTGTAACTCCATGCCTCTGCATCGTTTCACGAGAGCCCGTCGAGAACAGAAGCTACGCACAACACACACACTCTTCGACAAAGATGAATCATGTATGATGCGTCCTAAGAACGAGCTCTTCACTGTTTTCTCTCAGTCACACAGAAGGACTATGATACTTGCTGTATAACAGTGCACAGTCATGAAAAACTAATTAAGAGATATTGATGTTGATCTTGACCAATATATTAAATAACAAAAATATATCTTCGAAGATTGGTCAACAATAGAAAAAAAGGATTTTTTATTTTGCAACGTCAACGTTTCGGCAATTTATTTTGCCTTCACCAGGGCTACAATGAATATACACAATTTACATTATTTATAGTACACTTTAAAATATCTTATTTACACAAATAATATATCGATGATTACTCCCTATCTAACTATGGAAACTGTTACAAACCCATTCCCCAAAAAATCTTATTATACAAACCCACATACCTGTATGCTATGGAACCACACCAACATCAATAACCTCCAGCTATAACCTCTAAACACACTACATCTCAACAACCTTCCTCGTAAGTTCCTTCACAAGTTATATAAGTAATATGTACAAAAATATTATTGACAAATGGGTTGGCAGCAGTGGTAGGATTGTTTCGTCATAACTGGACTAATGAATTGCCATTTTTGTGTTTGACCTACACCAGGAAGGTTGTTGAGATGTAGTGTGTTCAGAGGTTACGGCTGGAGGGTATTGATGATGGTGTGGTTCCATAGCATACTGGTATGTGGTTTTGTATAATAAGATTTTTTGGGTATGTGTTTGTAACAGTTTCCATAGTTTGATAGGGTGTAATCATCGATGTATTATTTGTGTTAATAAGATGTTTTAAAGTGTACTATAAATTATGTAAATTGTGTATGTTCATTGTAACCCTGGTGAAGGCAAAATAAATTGCCGAAACGTTGACGTTGTAAAATAAAGAATCCTTTTTTTATTGTTGACCAATCCACAAAGACATGTTCATTCTCTGTGTTCAAATAATTCGGAGGGAAAATTTTCAGCATTGTGTTGTGCTGTGAGGTGTTTTAGTCAATAATGAAACTTTACCTTTATAACCTTCAATAAGTTGCGTGAAAATATTATAAATTTAGTCGCGCAAAGAAGAAAAGACGAGGTAATAGTAAACACAAAACTTACAGAATTCTTTTTTTATATTAAAACTGTATTGCTGGTATAAAAAGGGCTACAGAAATTCTGGCCCGGGATTTGTCCGCGGCTTTCCTTCGGGTTCTTTCACAGACTCTTTAGGCTCTTGTCTAGGGACGACGTCTATTGAAATAATAAATCTCGAATTTATGTCATTTTAATACAATGTATAAACAATACTTTAGGAAAGATAACAATTCGTACTTCTGAAATAACTATTTTTTGTTGCTAAATATATTCTGTTAACATTATTACACGTACCGAACTATTTTCATTCATATTTTCAGAGTATACTGAAATGTTAAATCCGCCTCAGCCTAAGGGCCATTGATCGAAATTGATGGGACGATCCCTTGCTTACTTCCCAAGTAAATTAGTTTATCATCTTACACGTGATCATATGCAGTTGGTAACTGCTTTTTTGACAACAAATTTATTTATAAACTTAAAAAAAGCTTCAAAACTTAGAAGGAATAAAAACGCAGCACGTTCAAAAACCTAAGTACAAATTGTCGCGTATGGGATATCCAACTGGCTTAGCTTCCACGAATCACATGGAAGATTCCAGAGGTCGTGGGTAATCGGTCTTGACTGAAAAATGTGGAACACGTCAAAGAGAAGCGTGGGAAGAAATGTTATTACATTACTGTTTTTAAGAAGATAGATAAGTATCAATGACAATGAAAATATCGTGGGGCGACTTATTGAAAGTACATACATCTCTTTATTTGTAAATACGAAAAATACATGCATTTATATACATATCTGTTTACGAAGTTGAAAATATTTCTCCTACAAAACGAAAGTTGAAAATATTATCATATCAAGTAAACGCAGATACAACCTATACTTGCAATTATTTAACATATCATTCCCTAATGTTTTTATAAATAGACTTAAATATTTATAACTGGTACGAAAATTTGCATGTGATATAGAAATAATAAGAACTCAACTAATAACTAAACGAGAATTATAATGAACAAAATTATATTACTTCATGTTCATTCAACCCCAAACGTGTTCTACGTTGTTCTATTTGATAAAACTATCGATCACATTAATAGAACGTACATCAGCAAAATTAGAATTAGAGACAAATCTCGATAGAAAATTTTTCATGTAATTCCCAAATTTCGAGAGATATTATAAACAACGTACTTTATTCGGAAATCATTCTATAATAATGCACATAAAAATCATATCATTGATGTGGTATATTCAATCCTGGTATAGGTAGTAGTTACGAAGTTTTTGTAAGTGAATTACTTGCAGTCACAATGCGGATGTATTCGACGGCATTAGCCATAGGGTCTATTTCTCTCTTTCATTGAGAGATTATCCTACGATTCACATAGCGGTCATCTCCAATAAATCCTGCATGGAGGTATATTATATAATGAATATAGTCTGTCTGTACATTTGTGTTCTTCACGAATTATATTGCAATTTTTAGATTCATATTGTATATTTATTTATAGACCGTCCAACTAATAATAAATATTCCAACCAATACCAATTAAAATATTATGAATCCCATCCCATTACTTTGCTCTAACCTGTGTATTGCCATCCATCGTGCTGATACATCGCGAGAAAAATATTTCGTTGTGTGAGATTCGAATTAGGGATATGAGGTTTATGCAGCATGATCCGAATTAAACAATACACGGAAAGAAATTTCAAATCTTGTTTTCTTTTATGTTTGCAAAATTTATACCTAATTTTTAAGGAATTGCTGAGTCATGACACATGCCCTACCACATAGCCACCAAGTTCAATGTCGAGGGTACGGAAAGTGTATGAAGTAAGAGACAGCTAATCTAGCTATAAGTCTCTAGACGCGCGGGATAATGATTAACTCGCACGGTCCGTATATAAGAAAAGAAAGAAAGAAAATATAATACCACTACACCACATCATTTTATAGAACAGAAAATATCCTTGAAGCTTCACATCAAATTTTCCTGCACACGTTGTTTTCACAATTGAAAATTTTAAGGGTAAAACTGTTATAACAATCAGAAACACTATTATATAAAAAATGCTATAGATAGCACCCACCCAGATACTTATTTTAGAACGTCTGAAATACGCAAAAAGTGAAGTAGATATAAATAACAACAAACGACGTATTTAGATCTTGTGTGAGACGACTTTAGAATAGAGTTACTTAAATCTGAGCATTGTAGCATGATGATACACATCAGGGGAGATAGTGAAGACTCTACGTCGGAGTTAAAGAGGCGGAGCAGTTGTGTGCTGTTGCCTTCGTGCACGGCACGTTAAAGAAACAACAACAGCGGCAAGAGGGGGTTTCTCACGGAAGAAAAACGCCTCACTGATTCTATGTAGACGACAGCAGCAGCCGAGAGGTAAGACGCGGTATGAACAAGTAGAGGTGGAACTCAAGTTGGCTTTGAAAACCCATGGAGAGAGAGAGAGAGAGAGAAAGAGAGGGATGAGGAGCGAAGAGAAACAGCTACAAGAGTCGTGTGGGCGTGTCTAGAGAGCTGTACAAACAAGAAAAAGCACTACGTCTGCATGCAATTCGTTGCACTGTTCTTGCGTAAAGTCTTTTGCTATTCTTGCGCACGTCGTCCCGGCTTCCGTATAGCAATGCTTCACGCTATAACTCACATCTTTGTGTTTAAAGGAATGAATTCTAAAATAGCATGCTGATTCATATTTAACATCCTGTATTTTAATCTTCAACTTTTTCAAAGTAAATATAGTAAACTCTCTTATATGATCTTCCTCTAAAAGAACATTCATTAAATGCATAAAAGTACAGCTTAGTACAAACAACCCCTGCGACTGTATATAGTTTTTTAATGTGTCAAAAATGTTAAACATTTTTATGCATTGTGAGCATAAATGTGTTCCGGATGAGTTCTTATCCTTTAATTCAAATAAAAAATCACGTACTTGAGGTATCCACTAATTTAATTTAATGTCAGTAAAATGAGACACGCACATATAATTATTTTTATAGATATACATGTTTATAAATATATTTTTATCCTTTTGAATTACGTCGATGGGTAATGATTCTTTTTTCCCCTTTTCTTCAAATTCAAATAAAGTATGTTTGCTCATAACACATCACATTACAATACATAATTTATCATAACGCTTTGATTCGTAGTTCATTCATTTGATTAATCGTACTTGACATAATAATTCAATATTTCTCTCAATATTTCTATTAAATATAAAGTAGGGCATGGATAATAAAACTCAAGTGTACTCTGAAAATCATAGCAAACTGACATGTCACTGGAGACATGTGAACTCAAAATATTATGTTACCTATACATCTGCATATTGAAATAGGATTTTCCTAAATTATTATCTTTCACCCTGAACTCTCCACAATTGCCTCATAGGCTAATCGAATCAAGGCGCTTCCAAGATGTTTTTTTAACAATCCGTGCGCAGAATTTCTTGTAGAATATTTATATTAATGTTTTTAAAACTTTGAACTTTAAAGAACTGGAAGTAAAGCACGGTGTGTAAATGAAGTGGCAATGAGCTGTCCAGAAATAGGCTTCTATTCCTAATGTATTCGAAGTCAATTCTCTGCTTTGTTTTGATTTTATTAATTTGTTCGTGAGTAAACGGATAAACAAAAGTTTTAATATACTATCTCCTGGAGATATTTCGTATATATCTGAAGATATTCCGAATTCTTTTCGACCGACTACAACACTTCCCATATACAAACTGTAGAATTGGAAAGTAAAAAATTAACCTTGGTTTTTCCTGACACAATCCCAATCGCCAGTATACATCCAATCTGAATTGGAGACATACCACAACACTTTGACGTTGAAAACGTTGTTTAGTATTACTTGACTAGACTTCATTCAACAAGCCTGAGCTAACTCGCGGAGCATCCCATCAGAACATGAGCCTAGTTAATCCAGAGCTCACAAATGTCCATCGAACGATAGAAGACGGTCTGTCGCTCAGTCGCTCAGTCGCTCACTGACGCATGTCAACAGGGTCGCCGTCGTGTCGTGAATCGTACCTCTCAATGCGACGCTCAGAGCTGTTAACGTTATCCGTCGATCAACACGGTTAGCAGACATTGAATTAAAGGAGGTATCGTCGAATAATCTACGGAGTCAACCAATCTATAGGCAGATCAATAATCATTGTGATGATAATTGCGAAGGAGTTGGTAGAGATGGAAATGTCACATTGAGGTAGTGTTCGTGATGAGTCCGTCATTGAAGTTCTAATTCCAGCAATTTTGAAGGACTTATAAATAAATCATTAAGACTTACATTAAGCAAAATAAATAAATAATTTAAGGCTTACGATCTTATTATGGATGAATAATATTTATTTAGTGCTTTGGAGAACACAACGTTTCGATTTTATGCTTAAGTCGTCGTCAGGTGGGGCGAATTTTAAGAAGAAACATAACAGAATAATTGAACATGATATTACACGTAAATATAAACTCAAAATATGTTTACAAAGAAGCAAAAGTTACACAAACATGCTATACTATTGTATAGTAATGTGCAATAGTTTTGTGTCTCCGCGTAGATTCAAACTCCCGCGTGTCTTTTTTATAAATATAATTTCTTACATGCTACGTCTGTAATGATTAACTTCTTCGTCTTATATTAATACGTTAACGCGATCCATCAAGTGACCATTATTAATACAATGTGAGGTTACTAAACTAGTTGAACAAAGTAACCTCACGTTGTATTAACAATGATCAGTTGATTGTTTTAAAATTGTGCAACCATAATGATTTTGGTAAACAAATAACCCTTCCTTTCCAAATTCTCACCTTTTCTTCACAGTTGGATTGTTTTTGTTCCCATTTTATATAACATACGATTAATTATAACGCGTATCTATTCACAAATAACTTTTTAAGTTGAAGAAATTAAAATAACTCATAAAGCACGGAATATTAGGAATGAATATGTTCAAATCATGTCTTTGTGAAACTTTTTTATTATACAGAGGTGTTTTCACAAAATACAATGAAAGTAAAAAGGTTTTTACTGAAAGTAAATCATTTGAAGTAGTCTGAAAACCTTCCGTAAATCCAAATCAAACCTCGCGACGTAAATTTACACGATCGGGACATTACCATAATTTTCAATCACGTATAATCGATATCACATTCGCAACATGGCGTTATGAAAATGATACCGGATCTGCACAGTGAGCAACAGAGGTTTCGATTACTCGATTGCAGTGTAGGGAGGAGTCCGATAGGAGCAAAGTCCCTAGAGTCCGTCCATCATCGATGTCTTCCAAAGGAGCCACAACACAGACATTGGAAGCGACGGCGAGGGAATTAAATGGACTCGGGCGTTTAACTCAATTAGCGCCATCTTTCATTGGACGTTCGCTGAATTTCGGGGAAGCTCAGTATCGCTATCCTACCTGGTTTCCAATCGTCCGCCTGGGTACAGTTTGTTAAGGGATTTACTTACTCTGTTTTCATTTTCCATCTGTATGAAAGGTTCGTTTCGTAAAACACTTTGTTACTTGCGGAACTTAGTACATAATGGGTACATATGATTAATAGATAAATATGAAGGAAAATCATACCTCGAGTATGAGCAATAATGTAGGAAGTGCATGCAGTATACTTCACGGATCTTAACTCAATACCTTTAAATGTTACGTCCATTTATAGAAAATGTAATGTTTAGGTCGATTATGTGATGTGCTGACGTATATGCCGATAATTTAGCATTCAAATCTTGATTATGCCTAGGCTTACTGTAACAGAGTTATTGTATCTCGGCAATCTTCTACTAGACTTCTTTAAAAAGTATGTTATGTTCACGTATTTCAACAAACTCTTACTCTCATTGAAGAATGAGCATAATTATGAGAACGATTGAATTGAATATTACTTCTAAGATAGTATACACGGTTCCGTCACATTAGTCAATACATCATGTTGCGGTAATTTGTTTGATATTATATTTAATATATTTCATAAATCACGAATATATTTTCATATTTTCGGATCACACTGTATATCAGGCACGTGAAATTAAGACTATGCGAAAGAACTCTTCTGAGATCCATTAACCAGAATCCTTAGAAGAGATTCTATTAAGAAGTTAAGTGATGCATTAAATAGAGTCACGGCACTGACACTATTTGAAGAAAAGCACCACTAATATTAAAAGTCTGAAGGATAAGAAAAGAAAAATAAGGGAAGTAAAGAAAATAAACCTAGTATGCACACAAGAGTTGTAAATGTGCGTACGTGCATTCTAGGAAATATTGGTGAGATCCTTACGTCGCATGTCTGATGGACTCTCCGATGCTTCAATTGGATGGTCACCTGCATTACGTTGTTCATTCTGGTCTTTGGTCTTATAACGATCATGTACTGGTAGTGAAATAATTGCAGTGAAATGGCATGAAAGTAGTAGCGTTAGAAAAAAAAGAAAAAAGTATGGCAAGAAACTTAGCAATCTAGGAGCTGTAATCGTGCACATTTATATATGCTAACACACGTGGAAATATGCCCGCGCGGGAGAATATAAATGGTCGCCCCACGTAAACGATTTGAAATCAATGTAAAAAAACATGTTTTGAACCCCCGAAGGATGAGGAATGAATCAGGGAAAATATGAATTTCTTTAATGGTCCAGCGACCACCCCTGGACAGTTTCGTATGGACTGATCTTTAACGAATAACCGGTCGATTTGATATTCCACGAGGACACAATGCTCGTGCTATCTGATGCTGAGGAATTCTAGCAGAATCATTTCTGTCGGTTAGGCACAATCTAATTGAGACTGGAATATATAAGCATCTAGTCAGAATATATACTGTGATGTTAACGTCAAACATTCTACTATTTATTTAGAGCACCAGCCGAGACGAGTAGATGTTCCCTCTAGTGCAACTTCAATACGTGTGGTTAAGTAAATGTTCTGATCAAACACTCATCGAAAACATAGATTACGATATTAATGATAATATTTTTCGCACGGCGCTAGACAACCCATTCATAATCCATAAATTTTCGTCGTGAAAGACCCTTCCAAATCTGAAATATCAGGGAATAAAATATCTATAACTATAAGTATTAAAGAAAAACTACATATTTGTAAGAGTGGAAATAGTCATCTTCGTAAATTAAGAATTACTATTTAAAAAAATGTATTTTACAATGAAAGTGTACTAAACGGCGATTTCATTTTCAGAGTATTGTAATGGATGATGACATCAAAGATATCAATTTATAAGTCCATTATAATATATAATTTCTTCAAATATTTTCGACTAACACGGTAAAATGAGGATCTACATAATTCCTCGTACCCCTCGCAGCTGTGAAACACCATTTATACCTCGCCGTCCTAGAAGATTATCTTGGAGATAACTAATTCCTTCGCAGGAAGCAAGTTGCTTCCTCCCCTTTTCCAGGGAGTTCTCGCCCAGAGAAGTGGAGTCGCGGAAAGTGGAGACTCACAAAGGAAGGAACATCTTCACACGATTCGGAGGCAAAACGTCTTGACACTCTCGACTTCGAAATGGTTCCACAAGAACCTCACGTTACCATGAACTACGTAATGTACTATTACTAAAAGGAATATTTTTATAAACCTCTTACTTTAACCCGTCAATTGACACAAGTAAGGTATCATTACAAGAATACTTTCTAGATATTGAACACGACGTGATCTTACATTTTATCTATGCAATATTAATTACTGTACGACCTCTTCCGTACACAGACGAAACTTTATTGTTGGGAATGAGCATCACAATGTTTCAACCCTTTGTTTTGGATCATTACATTTGTTTAATATTTTATGGTATAATATACCAACACGTAGCAGTAAGGGGTAAAAACGTTGTGATGGTTATATAAAGCAATAAAAGGAGTTTTTGTCCACAGAAAAGGTCGTATAGTTGTTGAAATTGCCAGAAAATGGTAGACGAAAACATAATAACTATTATTTAAACAAGCTTTGTTGTATAATTTGTTTTAACAAACAAATTGTTTAGTTTGTAGATTTCTTCGTATGTTTAGCGTCACTTGGAGTAACAAGTTACTTCATAATCTTCCTCCTAGTAGCCGTTACTCTCGGGTTATTAACTTTGATGAACCCCACAGAATTATAATTGAGATTCGTGTTGCGCCAAGGATACAACGTTTGTTAGACATTTACGTAATATTCGAAAAACTGGACAACTGTTATAAATGCCATTTGCTGCTTTCAGAATACACTGGATCCAATGCTAGGTACGCTCATGATAGCTGCTAAATCTTTCAAGGGGCCTAGTTGTTTATATTGAAAAAGAACATGAATCCAACAACAAATCTCATTTGATAATCAAATATAATTTTTAATATACTAAGATTCACTTCTGTTGATTTTTTTTCGGTTGTTCCGGCTTTTATTTTAATTCTACAAAATCGTTGCAATATTCCATTGGCTGCTATCATTTGCATTTCTATTAAATATGAGAAACCTTCGAAAAGCAATTACTCTCGTGACAATAAAACTAATTACTACTGTTTGCTGTTTCTTTTTGCACATAAATATTGAATTGTAATTATTTGCTGCGGTTGTACATAAATTTTATGCAATGCAGTCGATGAAATGTCAAAACAAAACAGCAATATTGGATCTAAAGAAATATAAAAATATTTTGCGAGTTAAATTAGAACTATACTCTTTGAATATGACTCCTCTCGTACATGAAAAAAAACCAACAACAACTGAAACTTCCCTTTCTGGTATTTTTTATTCTTATTCCAACTTGGATGCGATATTAAAATGAAACCTACTTCATGTCAGATACTTTTTCAAATTTTCGAAATTTGTCCTTGGGCAAATATGAGCACAGGCGATGCCGAGGAAGTCTCGTCGTCTGTTTCTGCGGAGATAAAAAATAATTTTATTCAATATGCGATTGGAAAATTATCCATTTACTGCTATTTTCATTATCAAACTCTGTGAAAATTTGAGAAACAGACGAGTAAAAAACAATGAAAACTCCTGGGCGACGCTGCACAATTTCATTTAATGTGTTTTATTCCCATAGAAAACTAACCCTCGCAATTTATCTGTGAATAGTTTAAGTGACTTAAATGAAACGTGATATTTTTATTATGAATCTAATCCAAAACACCCGGCTTGGCTTCCCTTCGAGCCAAAACGTATATACACACATCTGTATGCGCGAGTGTTACGTAAAGCACACTACATCCTGGAAAAGGACAAGTGAGCAGGATGGCGGATTGCGGGCAGTTACGCGAGCTGACGACGTTCGAAATGCGGAGCCATCCTGGCGCGAGGATGCAATATTGGCGGATAGCTTAGCTTTCATGAAGTTCCTGTTTCTAAACGATATCCAATATCTCTCTCGAAACACGCAGATGATGATCGATTTTCTCCATATTAATTTGTCCTGTGTAACAATACGAATAGTTCACATTACCAGAATGTGAGATAGTGGAAGTGGTGGACAGCAGCTGCGTCATTTTTAGATATCAGAAGCAAATTACTATTTTCCTGTAATTATGGAGGACTCTGCAATGATGAAGCACTAACAGAATCGCGAATATAGCAATTTTGTGGAAAATAAAATACATTACAGACGTACTGTCGTGTAAAAGAAGGAAATAAATTCACCCTTCATAATGTGCCTACGGGTGCCAGATACACAGTCGTCAGATAGAATGAAATGAAAAGACGTCATCAAAAATAGCTAAAACAAACAATCATTTTCTTTTCATTTCCGAACGTGTTTAAGAACTTTCTAATATCATATGGCATACATACTTGTACAAGAGATTCAAACTATGCATACATTGTCAGTCGAAATTAAACATTTGAAATGACCATGACTTATCGAAAATTCTATAACTACTTAACGTACTCTTCTACCTGGTCACAAAAAACTAAAACATTGTATACCATTAAATCTCACTGTTTTACATCTCAAAAAAAGTCGAGATTTAGGCATAAAATCCCAGATTAAATCATTTTTCTCAACTTAGAGTGAAGGTCATACATATATCTTATCTCCATAAAAGCTCATGTCAAACTTAATTATTTCTTATGGACGCAGTTAAACTCATAAACATAGTTTGGTGCAGGTTGTCACTGTTCAAGGTTCCCATTCTGTTTGAAATTCTTCTGCCAGTTATCATTTTATGATATATTAGCATTGTTTTCCTTCACACATCATCAAGCAATGTTAAAAAAATATAAACAAACCACACCCAAATATTTTTATTTCCGCTTTGCGCGATTATTCTAGTGTTTGCAACGTTCCGGGATGTCACTATTTAGCGCGTTCCAAGCAGCGATTCTTGGAGGTGGAGGGAGGATTGGAGGCGCCCTACTCTCTTCCAGAAAAAAGAAAGAAACAACATATTTTAAAATTGATTGGTGATGTCTGTCCGGAAATTACTTAAATTATTATTCTGTCACAATATAATATTTAGGTAATTGGATCCAGATTCTCAAATGTATAGCATTTTTCATTTTTCCATTTCTGTTAGCTTCTCACTCCATAATAAAGCACAATTTTTTTCAATAATTTTTATTCGAGATCATATTAAATTTGGATATGTTGAGTTTAAAAATGATTCAAAAATTATAAATGCTGGAATAACCTTAAAAAATACTTTCAAATTTTTTCAATTTTTTAGGACACATAATTTACATCAGAATAATTTATATCGTACAAAATATATTTCAGGAAAATCAAATTTCGAAGTATTATATATGTTAGTTAAGTAATACCGGTAAAAAGACCTTACATACAAAGTCGTAAAGATTAAAAACATAGTTTGAATAACATAGTATAATATTCGGAAATCATATAATTTTACATAATTAATTCAAGCTCACGAACCACGAGGGAAAAAGATATTCTCAAAATAATCAACTGCTCACACAAATTTCTTTCCGCAGTAGATGTATTCGTTCCCGCTTTCAACTTTAAATTCTAAAAGGAGGACATACGGCAGATGGTAGGGATGGGATTTCGTCTCTAACCAAAACCGATATTGTAGAGTAGTTTACCAGACTTCCAGTGATTTACGTGCTCCAACCAGAGCAAATATCGACGTGAAACTTAACAAGGTTCAGACTACACCCAAAGGTCTCCTACTCTATCCTTCTCATTATCCTTTGCTAATCGAAAGACCTCTTGCAAAACAACGAGGGAGGAGTACTGCAAAAATGGAAAGAAATGGCAATGCGCAGCACTAAAAATGGAACAGTGATTAACTTACATGTAGTTCCTTATTTATAAACTTAACTTTAATGTAACTATGCATCGGTGTAAAAGAGTACCTTAGAATTCAGTCATATAACATACTTTTTCCTATCTTTTACTCAGGTTCCCCTACAAAAAATCTTAACGTCGTCATCCGAAAGAAGCAAATTCCAAGTTTTGGAAATGGAGAGAGTGGCTTCAATCTGATATTATTTAACGAAGAACAAGTTAGATGACAGAGCGAGTCTTCGAGTATACACTGTATGTACGTATGTATATCGATCAGGCCAGCTATGGACCACGAAATACGAGTACCAGTAAAGCTCAGTTATTGATTTGAGTTTTCTTTTGAGTACTCGTCTAATTTTTACCGAGCACTAGATATCCGAGGTCGGGCTCTTCATACATCCCAGCTAATTGAACAGGGACATGGATACAAAGAGCTACAAATTTTATCTTGTCCCGCCCGGGTATCGAACCCGGGATGACTTGGTGACGTGCAATCATGCTAACTGGGACGGTATACTGACAATACTGTAATTACAATTTTGATGTATTCCCGTAGACCCATATGTTGGTGTGAATTCAGTTATTTACATTTTCATGATGAATTTGATAGTCACACGTATGATTCTCAGTGACTGTAAGATTTGAAGAAACAAAATTGCAATATTAGAATTGAGATTTCGTTCAGAAAATTTATTCAAAATTCAGAGGAGTTGTGATCAAAGACATAAAAATTCATTTTAAGATACCAAACTATATCAAAACTAAAACTTATAAAATAAGAATAATTTTAAATATCCAAATATTAGATACTACCGTTTTACGACAGTTTAAGTGTGTAAAAATTACAAACCTTTACCAGTGAGTTCCTATGAGAAAAATAAAAACCAATGACATGTATTAGGGTTGTTTGGAAAAAAATGAGAACTCGTAATTGATAAACGTATCTCGGAATGTTGCTCCATGAATTAATAAAATACACTATACACAAAGATAATCGTTCAAGAAGAATTGGACATAGATCATTACTACAAGTCATAGATCATTGATATAAAGGTACTCTCTTAATTGTACTAAAATATTCATATAAAAAAATTTTTTTTTGAATTGCGACGCATATATTTTATATAAGTTTCTTATTCCAAAATCATTTAGTGCTAACAATCTAAAACCTCGTTTGTCATATCAGGCACGTTGGCTACACGAGCGTGTTAAGCTTCCAAAATGAACCACACATCTTTTAAATTTATGCGAACATACATTGTACACTGGTTTTGATTTGAGAGAACAAAGCTAATACTATCCTACATATTTTTATGATAATTAATCATGAATCAACATGTCTAATAGTTCATACAATTTGACATTCTGTTCGGTTCACATACAATAAATTATATAATTATCCATGATAACGTTTAAACCATTAAAAAGTGGAATGCATAGAAACAGTTAATAAAGTGATAACTGTACAGAGACGTCTACTAAATATCATTAGAAATGCTAAAAGAAAACCACCCGCTCTCAAAACTTATTTCTGAAATTATTTATTTTCGGGATCAGTTGTTTATTTTAAGTCGATGTACTTCTATGTGGTGTGAGGTGGAAGCAAGTTTGCATTAATGATTTGTTTCCACAAAACGTTATAGTTCTCTGTTCACGAGGCATTTTACAAGATTTGACTCGCGAAGAGAAAATCATATTACCACCTTTAAAACAGATGAAACAATTAGAAGCTAAATTTCCCCCGACGTTTAATTAACTATTTACGAGATGAAAAACAAAATTTTATTATTAAATCATAATTTCAGTCACTTGCTACGTTTTTGGGACTTCAATAGTAGAAGCTTTCCTACCATACTTGTGATAATGTCTCGTTCTGTATGTGAACTTTATCACACTTAAACTTAAAAGAAGAGTTAAACATAAACTTCTGCATTGGTCTATAATATTAAAGAAAACTATTTTACCTATTTTGTTACATATATTCTTCGTTCATTCGTTCGTTAATTTTTATTGCAATGGATTCAGTTGTTCTCCTGAGAACATACTACACAAAGAATCTTCTGTTTTTTTGAAAGCTTAGTGTTTGCAGTTAGTTTCCCAAAATGAGTACGATTGCGGCTATGAAGAATTTATGATCTTGTGTTTCTTTCTTTATCATAAAGAGGTAATCATAAAATATTTTATTCGATATTTTAAAAAAATATTTATCTAAATAAGATTAATAATTGATAGTCTTATCTTCCATTGAATACTCTCCTTCAACAAATAATCATACCTTTCAAATACGAAGGTATGAAAGATTATTACTATCGGTAAAGAATGAAGGTGGTGGAGATGAAAAGTACGAAGAACATTAATAAGTACAAAAAATGATGCATTCAATTTTATTGCAACCTAATACAAACCTGGTACAAATTTCATAATTTATGAACACAAATTAAACCTTCAATGCAAGCACAATAAACTTTCTCAGTGCATTCGAAATTTATAGAATGAAGAGACAATGCAGCGCCGCATAATCTTGAAGGCACATTCCAAAATACTTCATAATCCCGCATCGTAAATTTTTCCTCGTACAAGACAAGCCAGATCTCATTATTCCCGAAACACTTCTGCCACGGAGTTTCTTTTGAGACGCAGTTCCGGTGCGACGCAGGCGCCGCTGGGTGCAAAATAATGCCGCAGGAAGATTGGTTTCATTAGCAGCAGGGAGGCAGTACCCCAAACTCTGCAGGAGCGAAATTAGCTCCGCAGATGTGCTATACATTCCTTGACTCAGAATTCGGTAAGGTTCCAGATTACTACCTTCGCCGTACCTGGAACACAATACTCTCGCGGTATTCTGGGATGGGGGTGAAGCCAGAGACAATGAATGTGCAGGTTGAAGCCACGAGGTCAGGATTTGATGCGTTGGTTTCTATAGAATGGCTCTGCAGTCGAAGAAACTCTGTCGCTGGTTTAATCTAGGATATCGACTAGTTGAAATTACGATGAGAATTCTTATCTCCAAAGATTTGGAATGGGTGAAGGAACATGTTTATGTGGTGAAGAGAAGGAAACTCTGGATCGTATATTAGAGAGTTGTGATTTCTATTGCGCAGAAAAAGGGAAAGGGAAAACGTTTTGCGAGAGATGCGAATTACGGATGTATTAGAGCGAAAGAATTGGAAAACATTAATGAAGTGCAATGAAAGATATACGACCTTCAAAACGTGAAGGGAATATGGGACATTAAGTAACGTTCGCAGTAGTAAGAGATTATTATGGTAAATAGTTAAAGAAGATCCCACTGACTCAAAACGCTCTAATCTGGTTAACATCGAGGAATGTTTCAAGTCAAAAATTTAAAAAAAGGTTCAGCATATTAATCCGGCATTTTAATTCTGCATATTAAGTTTTCATTTAATTGTGACATACATCGTGTAAAAATTTCAGTTCCTACAGTATGTAAGTTGTCTCCTCCGTTGTGATTGACTGACTTCCCCATTTTATTAAGCCTTTGTAATATGTTTTAAAATAATTTTTGTGTTGTTGTCCTTTTCTCATGTAATGTTATTTTCTTTTGCCTTCTGCTGTAGGCCTAAAATACCCATTAATGCAATAAATGATGATAACAGTACGTAAATATGTCGATTGTTATCAATATGTAAAACAATAAAACTAATATAAAACAACTCGAGACATACAACTAACGATAATGTAAAGTATTAACACCTTACATAACAGACCAACACTATGAGAATATGAAAGCCTCTCTGTAAGCAATCGATACTAACATGAAGCATTAGAGGAGAAGAGTTAATGGTGGAATTCAGTTTTCCTATTCGGATAAACTCTTTCAGTAGTAACTACATTGCTTCCCCGATGTACTGTAATCTTCCGAAGTAATTCCGTCAAGGAGTTAAGTTTACATATTGAATAAAGGATATGAATGTTAAAACAAGAAGAACAAGCCATAAGCCTCTGCCTTAGGGCCCTTGATCGGAATTGATGGGATGGTCCCTTGCTTGCTTCCAGAGAGTAAATTAGTTTATTGTCCTCCATGTGGTCATACGCAGTTTGTATTGCTTTTTTGACTAAAAAAAGACGTAACAAAAGAAAAAAACAAGGTCAACAAGGAGGCAGACAATTTTAGTCACGCAAACATGGATCGTGAAACTCATTTAAGAAGAAAAAGATATTAAAATTAAAATTATATTAAATTACAAGTTATAGTCAGAATGATCAGTTCGCTGACAGAGTGGTAATTAACCAATATTTTCCTTCCAAGGAAAATGATTATGTCTTTATTAATTAATATTGGATAATTGAATATTAGATAATAGTATATGACGAATCTGGAAAATCCGTGGCTGATCTCAAGAATCTGTTAGTTCCTCACGTTTCATTCTTGAAGGAGAGACAGAGAGAGAAGATTATCAGTTGAAATAAATATGACTCAAACTCCAGTCCATTCCGTTTCCAGAAGAAAAAGAAAAAAGGAACTAAGGATAAAAGATATTTTAAGACAAGAGTCCGATATAAAAAGTGGAGAAAAAATGCGATGTGCGGAGATGACAACTGAGCCGGCTTAGCTCCTCTGCTCTGATTCAACTTTTTGGACTCTATCTTCCACGATTTTTCTTTTTCCAGCTTACTTCTTTTATATCCTATCCCTACGTCATCTAATGCAAATATGGTGACTTTACTCAACGATTGCACTCAACATGTTTCACCTTTCATTACTTCTCTCAAACTAGAGCTTGTTCACCACCGTCACAAATTTAAGCTGTTGATTTATATTACTAGAGTCTTTTTATCATTAAAAATACATATTTATAAGACGATTATATTTCATATTCATTTAAGCAAAATCGAAAGTTTTATTTCTCGCCAAGTCACAAGTTAGGTGGAGCGCGCATCCGCAAAAAGTAACGAAGCAACAATTTATTATCCGTTATTACCCAGCAATACATTAAACATATTTCAAGAAAATATATTTATTCAGTTAAAATGTTCGATAGTAAATCATCTTCCCGCTCGAGTTTTCCTGTTTTACTAGTTAAGGTGACAAATTATTTTGTTCATCGCTTAGTGCTGACCATGAGTGCACCAACTTTTGACTAGGCTGACCACATTCTTCTTCATGCTTTTCTTTTAGAATGTCGTTCAGCATTCGCAGCCATAACATTTTTCTCTCGTACTGTAGAATGAAAGAAGTAATATCTTCAACATAATTCTGACTAAATTATTTGAAAAATTTTAACTCCTTGAGTGCACCGTCTTTGACTAAGTTGACCACCTGCAGTGGTGCCAGATTGATTTATTGTTGTTCATTGAGTTATTGTTGTATCCAGCGGGGCTACTCCTAATCATTTGTAAATTACTAAAAAGGATTTATCATTATAATTAACTCCCCAAAAGTATATACAAATTAATCAAAAACATTCTACAAAATATTACACTTAACATGATAATATACAAAAGAAACACTGAAAACACACACACACACACATATATATATATATATATATATATATATATATATATATATATATACACGAGAGATGTCATACTTGACTTCGTCGTAACCAGACATTTCTTTTACTCAGTTCTTTCCGAATTATATAATATAGAAAACACTTTCAACAAAACATTTGACGAGATGCTAATACAGCTTACTGGTAATACAAATTTCCTAGCTTTAGAGTTTGAGAAGTAGCCGGAATCAATCAGATAAATCTCGCTTGATTCTCTTTGTATTGTTTATTATACAATTCCCATCTCAACTCATGTCTACACCATTTGATTAATTAGTAAGAAGTGACCTCTCGTATATAATTGATCCATCCCTGGGTAAATACTGAAGAGCTCAACGCATTCGCTAATTGGCTGCTTTGTGCCAGACAAATAACCGCTCATTGAAACAGACTGGCATCGCAAAGAACACACAGTAGATTGAAAATACACACATATAATGTTTGAAAATGTTCTGAAAATGGAAACAGAACAGAACATACAATGATATGAGAATAAGTAAAGAAGTGAAGGGTAGAGATCAAAAATGGAAAAGTGAAGTCTTTTATGTATGTTCGAGAGAGCAATTAATGGTGGATGAAAAAGGGGGAACAAGCCTAAACGAAGCAGAGAACACACCAAACGTACCAGGCAGCAATGCGCTTTTACAGACTCCTCTGCGTTTTCTTCGCATCTCTGGGTCGCACCATCATCAGGGCAACCTTTTTTCTTCACCTTCTTTTCGCTTCACCCATCTGCCTGCTTTTGCTGACTCATAGTCTGAGCCCACGAGACTAAAAATTTCTCTTCTCACCTAGAAACTCTGACAACTAAAGAGATACGCAGATAGATGATAGTTGGTGAGTGGTATGAGTAATAGCTGGTGGGGGGGGAAAGCGTTACCGAGGTAGTACGACAGAATTATTATTCCAACTTTAGGATCTATGAACATATTATAACTATTCGCAAATCCGAGAAAAAAATGTCATTTGAAAACAAGTGTTCTAAAAACCATACTCCTTCTTGAAATCAACCCGTAATCAATTAGAATGTAATCTCTGAGACACAAATCATCACTAAGTCTTAGGAAAAAAATAAAATTCGTAATGAGAATATAAGATTTTCAATTCTCAATTCTACAATTCATTCATTGACAAATCACTGGTGCAGCTGTTTCCTACCCTTGTGTCACAAGAAATTATGATTGCCGCTCGTGAATTTAGTTTTCTAATACAATAGAATTTTTTAAACTTTAGGATCTATGAACATATTATAACTATTCGCAAATCCGAGAAAAAAATGTCATTTGAAAACAAGTGTTCTAAAAACCATACTCCTTCTTGAAATCAACCCGTAATCAATTAGAATGTAATCTCTGAGACACAAATCATCACTAAGTCTTAGGAAAAAAATAAAATTCGTAATGAGAATATAAGATTTTCAATTCTCAATTCTACAATTCATTCATTGACAAATCACTGGTGCAGCTGTTTCCTACCCTTGTGTCACAAGAAATTATGATTGCCGCTCGTGAATTTAGTTTTCTAATACAATAGAATTTTTTAAACTTAAATAAATAGCAAAAAATAATTAAAAATGGTAAAAAATCATCAAGACCGCAATTCAAACCATTTGCTTTCAATACAGAGAATACGGTTCATCAATAAAAGAGGGAAAAGAAGTCTACACTTAGAAATTTAGGTCTCACAAGTCAATCAGCAGGTAAGAAGCCTTAAACTTCGAAAACTTTTTATACAAATGTAAACATTTTATTCCTGTAGATTGGTCTACATTCACGGACCATTCACTATCAACACATTCACGATACTCCGAGTTGCACACTCTGCTCTTTGAGCTTTTTGTATTTCAAATTTTATGAAAAGGAATCCGAAAGCATAAAATAGAATGGAAAACTTCACTTTATTCCACATTCCCTGGCATCTATTCAGTCATTTCAACGAAAAGAGACTTTTCGTACCCTGAGAATGAATACTCTAACTTTCGGTACGAGTTTGCTTAATTGAAATGATGTCCTGGATACAATTCTGAAAGAGAATTCATCGCACGAACTTAAAACGGCTTCACCGTACAATTCAATGGCCATTATAGTGAGTCTTTTCTTCCATTATCAGACGTCTCCAGGAGAGATAAAGTAATTTGGAATTGGATGTAGTCCTTATTCCGAGTAAAGACGTGAGGCGAAGCCCCTTATAAGCTTCATACAAGGAACTGAAAGCAGCGGAAATTATAAAGAAAAGAAAAAGGCAGCTATTGTATTCTTGCAGTTCCACATCCAATACACCATGAGACACGAAAAAGCTCTTTTAGATAAACCCGTGGGATTTTGAAGGTTTCTTGCGCGCACGAATACTCCCAAACACAATTACAATGTCGGCGGAACTATTACGCGGTTCTAGTATGTAGAAAATGGTAATAATACACAGGATAACAATCATACATCCTTCTAAATAATAAGTATAAATAAACAATATAACAAAACATTATATGGACATGAAGTTTTGGGTAGAATTTCTGCTTCAGGTTTTCATGATGTGTGGATTCCCTCAACGCTCTCCTCTGTTATCAATTTTCTTCTCACGACATTGGAGATTCTCCATCCAACATTGGAGATGTCAACAAACTTCAGTTTCATGTTTCTCTACACAAAATACATGTATTACCCAGCAATACATTAAACACATTTCAAGAAAATATTTTTAATCGGTTAAAATGTTCGATATTAAATCAACTTCCCGCTCGAGTTTTCCCTCTTTTACTAGTTAAGGCGACAAATTATTTTGTTCATCCTTTAGTGCTGACTTTGGGCTGACCATGAGTGCACCAACTTTTGACTAGGCTGACCACATTCTTTTTCAAGCTTTTCTTTTAAAATATCGTTCACCATTCACAACCTTAACATTTTTCTTTCGTATTGTAGAATGAAAGAAGTAATATCTTCAACATAATTCTGACTGAATTATTTCGAAATTTTAACTCCAAACACGGTAGTACTACGTGACAAAAACCTTCATCATAATATTAAACAAGCTCTCCTGTCCTGTGGGCATTTATTAAAAAAACATTATTTCTGTTTCTAGGAAATACGAAGCATATTGGATATTAGTCGTGCAATTTGACTGACCATAAGTACATCTGTGTGAATATTCGATATCTTGCATCTTTCGACCATATGTACATTGCGCAAACATTAATGCTGGCACAAATAATAGTCACTGAGTTGGCGCTAGAATGGAATTAAATTAAAAATTGGAATTAACACTTCCACGAAATGCTGAAAGGATGGAACGTACGTAGTTATCCAAACGAGATTTGATTGCTCATATTCCAGCTTACTTGACATATTATCCTATCAAAGCAGATTTTCGAGGAATCAAATTAAATTAAATGAAGTAAACCATGGTAAATGCTAATAGGGGAACGACATCGAATGGTACATGTACACATTTCCATTTACATAATACAAACAAATTTCCGAAAATGCAACTTCTTTCTTCCTTGCTATAAGTTGTTTCTTCCCTGCTAATTCGCTCATTTTCAAGAAGTTTCACTACGAGAATATCGTCTGTATAATTTCAAACCACAAATACAATTGATATCATCACAGAAAAAGTCCAACCTCCTTTGACGACGCCTATGCGCTTATCTTTACCAGGGGAACACAAAATTCGTTTTAAAACGGTACACGCATAAATTTTGGGACGGATTGATTCGAAACTTTGACGATCGTATTCCTTAGAGTTGGTGATTGTCACTAATTTATGTTTCATTTTGATTCATCAAATTTTTGGGGTAAGAAATTTAATACCAGTAACAGTCTCTGGTTTATAATATGTATATGTAGCGAAATGTGTCCATTTCTTACAATACCTTTTCTACATTAACCCTGTTAAATGCTCAATGCCCACATCAGCTTGCCCGCGCGCANGAAAGTTTTAGAAATATTTTACTTAAACATAATATTTTTTTCATATTAATAGACATAGAGAGAGAACAATTTTCCCGCAAGAATTCGTAAAAAACCACGGAGCATATTAGTGTTCAGAGGGAATTCTTCAACCATATTGTTAGTTCATTTCTGTCTTAGAAATGCAGCCAGAAGGTAAGCTTATAATTGAGTTACAAAGCCAAGTTTTATCAGAATAAATTTGGAATTCAGTAACTTCGTTTCAAAAAGAACGGATGAAGAAGTGTTGAAACGTAACGAGATGCAGGAGTCGTAATTTAGAATTTAATAACAAGCGTTTCCTTCATTTCCAGAACAACAAACTAATTTTTGAATTCGACTTCATAACAAGACTGGGTAATTATTCGTCGGATTTGGAACGTCAAGAGCCAGTTCTCTCCCTTGAAAGTGAAACGAAAAGAAACAAGAATCGGTGAAGGGAATTCTTGAATTCCTTGTTTGATGGAGACAGAGGAAAATTAATATTTGGAGAATGGATGAACGATGTATTTCCAATTAAACATTGAGGAGGATTGAGGTGTTTTACGTTTAATGATTAGCAAACATTCTGGAAGAATTCAATTCCAAAACAAATATTCGACTTTCCACGCATGAAAAATCAAAACAAAAAAATTACAGCTCTTTATTAGTACGGAGTCTATGAAGATTTATTTAACTTTAACAGTACAACTACAGTTATCCGGATGAATGGCAGAAATATGGTTGTATTTTAGTACTGCGCACTAAGCTGTTGTTGCTTTTTTTCAGTGCTGAGCTAACTGTAACCACTATAGACCTACTGTATTCATTTTTGTCTGTACATATTGTGAGTTAGCTTTGGCTTTTCCTCAACAATTTGATATTTCAATAATTTTGCCATAAAAATAACATTTTTGTAAAGAATTTAATACATTATCCGGGCAGGGACGGGTCCCCATTGACCCGGATAACTGGAGTTCTACCGTACTATATTGAAAGCAATGGATTTTTACTATAATGTTTTATTTATTTATTTACTCCATGCTTTTCGGCGAGGATCAGGCCATGAGGCCTGCTCTTCCACCTAACCGTTGGACTTGGGTAAGGGAATTGGAAAAAAGAGAGATGTTGGGTTGCCGAGGAACTTATGGTACCGCAAAAACTTTTGTCGAGTAGGTGAGGTGAAAACTGAAAACTTCACCTAGTTCGGCCGAAAACTTCACCTAGTTCGGCCGAGAAGCGTTTGGACCCATTCTCTACCGCTCACTGGGACCGTGGAAGCGGGGATGCTACCACTGGACCACCACTGTTGTTCTAATTTGTTTGTTTTTAAAGGGCTCTGCAAAGTGATTCGCTCAAACAAGACAAGCAGTAGAAAAGTACCCCAATTTTCCGGGACAAGTTCATCACTGCCCACATATCATGAACAATCTATTCCGAATGTAATATGTAGCCGCAGGCAGTCTTTCGTTGGTTCTCAAAAGCGTCAGCGAGTGGACGAAGGCTGTGCGGTCGGTCGGTCGGTCTTCCGAGCAGACACAGCCCTAGAGCCAAGCGACAGCTCGACATGTGACGAGCAGATAGCGATCGCAGCAACGCTTTGCTCCGGGGCTGACGTGGAGCGACTGACACTGCGCTCGGCGAATCAGATGCGCTTCCAGCGAGGAGGAAGAAGAGAGGGAGAAGACTAAACGACACATCAAAGGAGAGATATCAGAGGAGGGAAAGAGGCACTAACAAAGTGCTAAGCTGATGGAAAAAATATTCATTATGCCTATCCTCTAAAAAAAGTATGAAAGGAAAAAAAACGGAAAAATAAGATCACGTAATCTCAAACGACTCATTCAAATGTATATAATTAGCTCAAATATACCAGTATTTATATCCGCAAGCAAAGAATAATCACATTTGTGGCTCTCTAAAAAAGATTAAAAACTCCCAGGATTAGAAACTGTAAGCAACAAAAAGGTCCTCTGTCATATGTATAATACTTTCATATGTGCAAATAGAATAATTGCTTACATGAAATCGCCCATATCCATCGAAATCGCCCATATACAATTTACGGCTGGTTAGATTTCTGGATTATTATGCTATGATAATTACTAAGTTTCAGTTTATCAATTTTTCACGTGGTCAACAGGGGAACTCAGTTCTTAAGCATTTGTTCATTGCATCAACGAAATGTTAATACAAATTTTACTAGATATGCGAGTTGATTGTCAGAGAAATTTAGAATAAGTAACACTAAGTGATGCAATATAAGGACATCAAACTATTTTGATAGTGGAACTAATATATGATTAACTACTGCAATCATCATATTTGTCATATCAACCTCAATTTATCAACGTAACTTTGCCCCTAATAAAGGTAAGATTTACACGTTAAGGTTTTGTGAAACTTTCACCGTTTTCGTAGAATTGAAATCAATTCTACACAGTGGTGAATCTATGCCCGCCCCCACTGGACCTGAATTCTTAATTGAAAAAATTGAAGTTGATAAATGGCATACTTTGTAAAAGTGTTACCAGACTAATAATTGTTAGTAGTTATAATTGTTATTGTTATTAATAATACCAGATTAATAATACCATATTAAAAATTAATAGTACCATATTAATAACAATAATAAATTATTGTTAATAACATCGGATTTTTAATTATTAATTATTTATTTTATTTAAAGGTAATATTTATAAAATTTGTGCTGCAAAACTATACTTCTTAAACAAAAATGCTCCCCGGTTAACCCCCCGCTTAATTACCGTCTAGATCTGCCACTGTACGTATTAAGTAGATCATAATAATGAATATGAGAGAACAAGTAGAAAATGAAGGAAAAAAATGGGAAAGAAGAACAAGTAGAGAATGGATCAAAAGTGTAAGCGAGAGGACAGAAGAGGAGACAACGGAAGGCATGAGAGAGAGAGGGGGGGGTGGTCGTAGCGCAATATTCGCTCGCCCTCTCGCTCGTACCGCCTCGAGGTCGATGCCGGCCGATGTGCAGGGCGTGGCTCACGAATATTCGGAGCGCGCTCGCTTTCGCCAGCCCCGAGTTCGCTCGCCTTCCCTCTTTCTCTCGTATTTTCCCTTTCTTTTGTGCCAGCGCCCATTTCCCTGTCTTACGATTTTTTTCCCACCGCTCGATGCGTCAGTTTTAATGTTTCGTCTCTGCTCGAAATAAAGGCTTTACGTGAGATTTCGAGTATCTCTTAGGCTCGAGCAGAATTTTATCTCCGTCAACTATTTCTGTCTTCACGTAGTACACAACACGAGAAACATTATTGAATAAGTAGATTTTTCCATCCATTTATTTCTCAGTGGACTCTTTAACACTTAAAAATGACAGATGTATTTAAAATATCTTCTGGAAAATCATCTTTTTAGATATTCCATTTTTATTTTCACTTCTCTAAACATTTCAAACAACCCTGTAAAAGCGGAAATACGTAGAAATTTTCTTGTCAATAGTAACTCTTCATTCATCAATTGTTTTTATCAAAATCTGAATTTCTTGAGAAAAAAAATCTACATTTTCAATTTAATTTACTTCTACAGGAAGAGATGGAATAAGACGATAGAAGTTCCACAAATAGAAACAACTCACTTCGTACAAATCATCTAAAAAGTATAAGGGACTTTTCAATATTTTTTCTTCCCCGGAACGTCGATTACATCGGAAAACATAAAGAGAAGAATTAAATTATTTCCACTATACCACAGGGAAATTAACATCCACGAGGGTGATTGTATATGGCACTGAAGAGATGGGATCTCCTTTTTTGCTATCCAGTCCCGAAATTTCTTACTGATAATATACATTACCTGATCGAATCACCTCTAATTAAAATGCAGCACATTCACGCTCTAATGGAAAGACAATTTCGGTCTCTTATGTTACGATTATTAGTCAGGACTATTGTTTTGAGATTGAATAATAAATTTGGAGCGATAAAAAGACCAAGTTACTGAGATGGAAACGGGAAGGTTGAAACTCTTTGCCGAAGAATCAGTCTTATATCGCTGATATAAGTCTCTATTTCTAAGAATTGACAACTTTTGTCAAACAACTTGATTATCAGCAATAATGGCTTCGGAATTTCGGGTATAAATATTGTCTGCGAGAATCAGAGTGAAAGTGGTTGAGATTAAACCCTCTCCGCTTACGCAATCTTCAATCCAGACGTGAGCGCGATGTCAGACAGTGAGGTTGCGCCCTTGAACACTACTCATTAGCCTTGGGTCATTAGTCCTAATGAACGGACGACGGGTAACGTCAGACATACTCTTCGATTTATAATGATTCATTAACTGGTGTTTCAAACGCCTTGGTATGTTTATCCACGCGTTTTGCAAGCTGGCGTCTCGTCGATGGGTGATTTCAGCAATCCCAGCCGAGTCACCCTGCCGTGGCACGATGTGGCTAACGAGCATTTCATTTCAAGTGGAGTTTACGGAAAGATTTTTCTCTTTGCTCGCTGTCTCGATAATAACTGCGTTTTTATTTCGATTAATATCGCTGACTAATGTGAGTCCAGAGGCGAACCCTAAAAAGTACATAGCAGCAAATGTTCCGTGAGCAAAACTTCAATTAAAGCATCACTTTTCATAAATAACACTAAATGGTTTTAAAATAAGATGAAATATTAATAAAAATCATACGGTTATCGTCTTGTACTTATTTTCTACAAACACGTGAAAGTAAGTAAGTTACGTTCATTTATTCGTGTTTAAATTTGTTCTTCATTATTTTGAAATAATAAATTTAGCGCCCAAAAACCAGTTACAAACTGCGTTAGGCCACGTGGATGACAATAAACTAATTGACTCCTGGAAGCAAACGAAGGACCATCCCATCAATTCCGATCAAGGGCACTAAGGCAGAGGTGAATTTAACATTGCAGCACACTCCTAATGTAGGGAGTAGTTCAGAAACATTACTTATTTCGTGATAAATTTTCCTCAACTATCAACGTACATTGCAATAAGAAATGATGTTTAGTCTCCGAAACTTGCCACAAATTACAAAAATGCATTAGAGTACCTAAAACAACAGGTATAAACTGACCATTCTTCTGAAAAATTGATAAAAAATATTTTCTCTCTCACGAACGACGCAAAACTCGGTTTCGTGTCTCGGTGCAATCAGGAAGAATGTGAGTGTACTAATTTGATTAATTGACAACACGCTTCATTATATTTGTTCCCAGTTGCGACAACATGAAGATAACGCGGCAGAGAAAAGTAAAAACGCTCATACCAGAAATAGATCTTAGGGAAGAAATTTGCACTTTCCCTGTACACAGTTTTAATAAAGAAAAATATTAATTAAGATTAACAATTTTCATAATACATTTGTTTTGTTTTAGCGCACCTTCAACAGAACATAATGATATCAATACTGCATTCACCACATACATATGTTCTGACCCGTCCAGTAACTTCAGTGATCAGAAAAATTTTTGACGGCAAACTTACACTTCGGTGGCATCTGCCATGCTTGACAATCCGAAATTAAAATGTCAGGAGAAGAATGGGGTCACACTCAATAGTAACTGTTTCGTAAAGAGTAACGCAACGCGTACGGAATCATGATTCAGTTGAAACAAACACTTCCTACCACACAAGCCTCAAGGGTAATAAATGGTAATCCTGCCAACAGCACTCAAATTTTGAGGTCTCACAAATCTAATGAATTACCCTTGAATCCCAAATATCATTCAAACTCCCAATAGTCATACGATCGTTTTCACTCGTACAATGTTGTTGCTATTAATGAAGCTACAATGAACAATATTTACATGATCAGAAACCTCGTTTGTACAACTTACATGATATAATTTTATTACGACATGCTTGAATGAATAAAATATAAAACTGTACAAAAAGTGTCCTACTCATTTATTAACTAATCATAAATTAATAACTCGTACCTACCACGGCGTAAGTAGTGTTATTTTTGACACAAGTAACCATATTTTCAGTAAAATATAAAAAATGAATGTCTAAATGTTTGATTACTTAAAAAATAAAGAGTAAAAAATCATAATATTTTCTCACCAATATTTCTCACATTTGTTTACTAGGAATTAAGAATGCATCTGCTAGAAGAGAGACTAATATAAGGATGGCGAGAAGGATAGATTCCTAACAAGACTTAATTTCATGAGAAAGGGGTCCCAATTGACAAGAAAAAAATTAATGCGAACTACAAACGTACCGTTTGGTGAGAAGTATGAATATTCGTAAACATAATTAAAAATATTGAATGATCTTATTTTTAATGTAGTCTTGATAAAACAAAAATATTCCCACAATCAGTAAGTCATATTCAAGTGGTACGTACAGTACATGTAGTAACAAGAAGTAGATAACCCAATAAATCAGGAACTCTAGTGTAGAAATATAATACTTCTTTGGTATCTTGTAATTTTGTATATGAGCTTTCAAGGAGAAAAAGTTTTCATTTTAACTTATAACGTTTCGACAGCTATTTCTGCCATATTCAGGTGAATGTACATACAAATAATCTACTCGCATGTATTCGTACTATTATCTACTCGTATACAAGATTACTAAGAAAGTGACGAGAATATTACCTGTATTTTGAATTATGTCTAGTTAGCATGAGTTTCTATTCCACAACATCTCTGACGCCTGGAGAAACGAAGGGCGGGAGCGTTCAGAGTCATTACAGCAACGCGTTCATTAAGGAGTCGGCTGAAACCCTAGCGAGTTCCAGAGCGTTCGCCCGCCTGCCGTATCAGCACACACTGCACAAGCTCTACCGGTCACTCACCGCCAAGTGAACACGTTCGATCTCATTGATGCGAAAGGACCGACGGCATTTTGAAACAATGTGAATGATTTATTAGCTACCAGACTGCTATGATTCATTCATTACACGAATATTCATAAGATACACTCCCCGCACTGAATAAACAATATTCCATTTCGCGCGGAGATGAAAAATGTAATATCTGCCTTCCGTGACACGATGAACAAACAGAATTAACATTCATGGAACATTCCGCATCACAAACACAATAAAGAACATAAGTTAAGGGTTTTTGATTCGGTGAACCCAATTCCCAATTGTACGTGAAAAAACTTGGCAAAATGATCCGAATTTAATTCTATATTTCAAGTTTACGTTTTTGGTGTATTGAAAAAGTCAATCGTAGGAAACAGTGTAGATATTTCTTGCATTTTATCCACCTTTTAATCTTCAACCAAATTAAACCCCAGTCGTAATATAACTGCTGCTAAGACTAAGAGTTGTAACTGGTAACCTACTTATTACGTATAATTTGAAGACGCTATTCATGTTAATTAATAATTATGAAACTAGTCAGAATAATTAGCTACTATTGCATAATAATAATATAATAATTTATAGTAACTCTAATGTGATTAAATTAATATTAAAACATTAAATTCAAAGACATGCAACCATAAAACGACTAACAAAAACTAAAACTACTTTTAATATTAATTTCACATTTTACGACAGATGCCCGCACACTCGACTCACCTCTTTAGTCTACCTCAGCTCACTTCACATTACCCTTTTCACTTTCCTCACTGTCTCACTCACATATTGCTTTCTTACCACTTCATTAGCCCAATCTTCAGAACAACACTACCGCATTCCTTCTCCCAGAACTTGCCTAACCCAGCGAATAGATGCAGGGGCTCGGTTATCAACAACCGATGCCGGCATTAAATTCCAGACTATTTTAGTTCTATTTAGAAAAAAAAATGTTACTAAGTCGGATTGTATAAAGAATATGTAGTCATACTATCATAAGGTCTTTTAGGCAGCGTGGCGATCATCATCAGCGCTGGCTGCATCGATAAGACGGTGGATAAGACGGGTGTTTGTTCATTTCTATACGCTTTACTTTCTCATATACGTCGTATATAAAAAGTTTTGTAATTGTGAAAAAAATTCGAAAGCGAGATTTCGACGGAAATATTCGTTTTCGCGATCCCTGATTCTGAAAAAGTGGTTTTTGGCATATCGTCCATCCGTCCGTCTGTGTGCAGCGATTCTAAGTAAATGGATGAATCAATTTATTTCGTATTTATGGTAGAAGTTACTTGTTGTCGACGGTAGAGTTTACTTCTGGATTCTCTTTTACTTTAAAACAAACGGCACTGCACATGAAGGTCAAAGTACTCTTTTGTATGTTTCTCAAAAACAGCTCCAACGATTTTGCTTACGTAAAGTACAATTAGTATGCATTTCATCCACATAAGCGATATTTCGCTTGAAAGTTGGGTATAGACGTAATAAAATAATTTCTGTCTGCTACACTTACATATTAGTTCACTGTTTCAAGAAGCTTGAATAATATTTAGCAATGTCAATGGACCAACCAGACGTAGAATACACTTTTCGTAAACTGGAATGAAAGATATGATAATGATAAAATACTTAGGAGGTCAGCAAACGCACTGCGGATACGAAAATACACCAATTTCTGTCTACAACGAAGTTACATTTACATAACACTTGTACGATATTTATAAAACCGATATGTCGCAATATGTTTTGAAATAATATTCTGAAAATTTAATTTACTTTCAAATTTCAAATAAAAGATAGTAATAAGTTCATCTACGGACTTTGCGCATGAATAGAGCACTGGAAGACGACCAAAATATAGAGGACCACGCCAGAAATGACCTTTTCACTATATATATTTATCACTCTATGCTGCAGACGGACAAACGTATATGAGAAAGTATGTGTAATGGTTTTGCATCAATAGTTTTATAAATTTATGAGCCTAGATTTTATAAAGATTCCAAAACCACGCTATATTTCAAATTTGAAGAAGAATTAATAAATTAAAATGTTTTCTGTATTTTTTGAGGTCTTATATTTCACTCCGATAAGGATCCCAACATGACGTCGTACAGGTCTAATGTAAGCGAGTTTTCGTGTTTCAACTCGACAAATTTTACTGTGCGCATGACAAAATGACGTGTTCTCCCGGTTTTCCGTGTTATATAACTGACGTGATTTGACCATCCCAAACCTGTTTCAAAATTGCACGTAAGTGTCATTATGATTTTTCTGGAATGACCTCGGATTTAATGTAGCTTTGTCATCCATTCAATTTTCCTATACACTCGTATGCGCGTTAAAAAGCGTACTCATAGAACTTACCATGTACTCATGGAGTTTTACTCATGTACTCATGATGGTTAAAGTCACAATAGAAAGCTCAATAAATCTTCTCCGATGAAAAAAACAAGAAATAAAACTGAGTATTTACAGGGTTCTCCTTATTTCCTCCCACCACAAAACGACTGGAAATGCATTCTCCATGAACACAAAGTAGAGAAGTTTTGACCTTTTGTTTTGAAAATTCATAAGCCTGACAAACCATTACTACAAAAAAAAACGATCACTCCGTATTAGCAGTTGTCATTTTTTTATATTATTCACTCATCAATCAATTTCAAAATAAGAAAATAATAATAATATGTATATAATACATAACATTAAGACATCTGTTATCAACGAGGGTAAAATTACGTGTAAACGATATCACTTTCTATCAAGTTATTGAGTTTAATCGGATGGAGAAGAAGAATGAGATGACTTATCAATCATGCAGGACACGAGAACTGGTGGCAACATGCCAATAATGAAAATTACTAAACAAAAAACTAGTCAGATATAAAAAACTGATGAACTGATGAAAACGACAGGAAAGAATCATTGGTGGACAAAATCGATGAGTTATTGTGGTGAAGATGGTTTGCTAACTTGGCGAGGGAGTTTTTAGATTAATTGGAATTTAATCATTATTAACAATTAATGAATACTCTACTTCGTTCTCATATCAGTATATTTTTTTACATTTGAATTTCTTACATGTACATTTTTACCAATTTACGCATTATCACATTAATTGGTTTTCCATGTTTTTCTGAAGGAATATTCTAATTGTTTTATTATGTCTTCTCTCATTATAAATTTATTCTTCACTGTCATTTTCATTATTAATGAAGGGTCAAGCTTAAAAAATGATAAAAAAGTGTTAGAAGACAAAACGTTAGAAATTAATAAAATCTACCTGAAACGCGGACCGATTAAACTTTCAGACAGTTATGTATGAATGACTTTACTTATATTAACACATCAAAGTATAATTATCATGAAAAATACATCAAGTAATGTATGCAAAATATGTTTTCCAATAATTATTGAACTATCTTTCAACGATACTTTCTTCTTGTTCTTCAATAACTATAACTTTTATTTTTAGAGGAAAGGTTCTATCATATTACCACGATTTTCATATGTAGCACTAATAAGAAACAAAAGTTACAAAAAATAAAATTTGAATGTATAGCTATGAATACTAGTCAAGTAACATGAACCTTGCAATAAAATATCTTGCTGTTTTACAAGATGAATGATACTAGACTTTCTATACAAGACGAATCCCATTAGTGATTTTTCTTCATCGGAGACGCTACTCTGAGTTGTAAGTAGTGAGTAATTGATCGCTGGTCTCAGTTCCTCAAATGATTAACACGCAGAATGAACTAATCCTCTTCTTTCACGTTTCATCTCCTTATGGAGAAAGCTATTTTGGTGCTTTCACTAATCCTTAAAGTGCTTAAGATCCTCCTCCACTAATCCCACATTGGCCACAGCACCATCCCCTTCAACCCATTTCAACGTCATTAGGTAACGAAGCATCAAGCTCCCGAATGTTAATTAATTATCACGACATTAATCAGTTCTGGGAGGACGTCTTTGAAGGTCTCTCACTGCCGACTATTCAAAGGAATACGCCTCAGCAGAAGGATTGTTAAGAGGAAAATCATTTTATAATGATTAACTCAACAAAATACCAAATCTGTAGTAAGCAAGGAAAAATTGTAAAATAATGGAAGAGGACTCACGAGAAAAAGTATGACATGCATTTTAAGTAAAGCTTTGCCGATGGAGGATGCTTTCATCCAAGTAATCACATTAACGGGAAACAAGGTTCAGGTAAATACACTGGATATTTCGAAATACGGTTATACAGGGAAACATATTTGTTAATATATTATCTCGGAGATACATTTGTCAAAGAAATGTTTGTTTAGCGTTCTTTTCTAATCCCCCTTTTTTTACTGCATCCTGTTTTATCTATATTAAAAATGTCACAGATCAGTCAAAATAGAAATCCAACCTTGAAAAAATTCCAAAAGAGTTGAAAATTTGTATACTCATATATATCATCTTTTTAAATAAAATATAAAAAATTATGTACTATCAATCCATAATGATCGGTGTGAAATGCACCCAAGACAACGATTAAACAACAATTGAGAATCGTTCAAAATTTTATATTTATGCATTAAATTGGTGCTGCCATTCATTTTCAAGCCAAGTCGAACTGCATTGCAAATTAAAAATGAAGGAATCAGTTGTCGTGGTAAGTTTTCCTTTTAGTTAGGTGCATAATTTCCAATTACATTCATTATTCAACATTCCGTGTCACCCTCTTACGATAATTGAATCCTCATTTTTCAAAAATGTTTCCAAATAGAAATAGATACTGAATTTATTAAACAATTGCCTCATTTAAGTTAGATTACTCATCTAGTCTCAAATAACGAGATAATTGGTTCAGCAATAAGCCAATAAAATGTCACCTATAAACTCTATACTTCTATACTTTTAAATCAACAAATTATATACTTTAATCACCACTGTGGAAAAAACTACGTTGTGTGTTACGTAAGGACATTTTCATCTAGTGCACTCGTTCCAAATATATCATAATATTTTGCAAAATACAAGTTGACGTGTACAAAAAATTGCCAATAAAATTGAAAATGATGAAGACAACCCATCCCACTTATATGAAAATGTCATATATTATTACTCCAAGATCAATAAGCTTACAACTTCCATCACACAGGTAGATGTGAATCTCACCTGAATTACTCTTCACTCTCTCCACACTTACAATGCGCATATTCTCCTTCTCAGTATCTACCTTGCACAAACAACAGACTCCGAACAGTTTCCCTCAAAGATGGGTCTAACTCTTTCGACCGTGTGAACAGTGTCTAGTTAATGAGCTCACAAAGGAGAACTGGAGGACAAGGCTTCTACTCGTGAGCTTCCTAACAATGAAGACAATCCGTCCTTTGAAGCGTGGTGTGTAGAGGAGGGTTGAGGACGGGCGCAAGCGACCGTTACGGCAAGCCCCTTCGAAACTCCACGGCGAACGGCGAACGGCGAACGGCGAACGGCGAACGATCTTCTCTTTCGCAAATAGAGCACACACAAGCTGTGCATCCCCGCTAATGGGGTTATTGGCAACTTGCAAAACACTGGTGAGAGGCTGGTACAGGAAGGGCATGTGTGATACAGCAGATAGTAGATACATCTCAGTGAATTTTAAGTTATATGTTGCACTGCCTTTCTTTATTTTCTCCGAATTAGGGCGATGGGAACTAAACTATATTAGCGATGACAACTGTAATATAAAGTGACAACTAATATATTCTCGGTCTCCAGCAGATACGAAAATACATTTTCTAATATACCATCACATTCTCCAAAAATGTCCTCAACACATGAATTCAAAGAAACATTCAACAAAAAGAAAACAGTGTATAAGTAACAAAAGGAAAAGATTTATATCCATAAAGTTCATATGCATAGGTTTAACATCAACAGGGAAAACAAATACTTCACACAGATTGGGGCAGAGAAAAGAAAAGCAGTGTCGATAAAAGGTGGCGGGGATGTTGTTGGCTATTTTCCGCACGAGTAAGTGACAATGGAGTGCGGTGATTCCCTCAGCACTGCGCATGCGCTGTGAAGAACTAAAAACAGCACGTACTTCGAAAAACGTAGAGAGTATGAGAATTGCGATTGATGGAAACCCGCGACACTCAACTCCTTAGCAGGGCAACAAACACTGAATTTCCAACAGAAACATCCCCACAAAATCCCTATCCAGTTTCTTAAAGAAACATATTAAGTGAATCAAAAAACGCGAAGAGACGGCTTATTTGGATGATTAAAGCGAATCCTTTGTAAACATTGTAATGTATGGATGAGTGAAGACGCCTATTTGCATGGATCCGGTTAAGTTAACAAGCCGAATTTCAGGTTTTGGGTGACGTGAATCCCAGACAACTGAATGAGCGTTCGTCAGTTTTTTCAAAACTGTACTTCCATCTTCCTCTGCTAGATACATCATCACAATAAAAATCACACAGATAAAGCAACGGATTTGTTTACTTTTTAATTTTTTCACTCTTGAGATACACACATGCATCAGAAGTAAAGGTTTATCTGAACTCTATGATGTTGAATACAGTTTTATGTAATTCAGAATTAAAAATAAAAGACAGAATGCTGTGTCATGATGGGATTAATTGTGAAGTTTCAAATTACATTTGAATTCATTGAGTATTATTGAATTTTGAATTCATATTCTTAAGTATAAAAAAGTATTCATAGTAAGGATTTGTTGTCAAACAATAAGAATTGACAATGACAAAACCAACCCCGAACAAACGTGAAAGAACGGATTCCAAGACAGTGGTTTAAATCACATACACAATATTTTTTATAACCTTAAGGTTGTTCTGATCGAATTTCTACTCTTGAATGGACGTCATCATATTGGAGTTATTTTTAAAAGTTAGTTCCATTTCCATACTTCATTACTTTGAATGTTTTTTGTGTAATTTAGGAATCCGGTAATCAAATTCTCAGAAGTTGATTGCATTTGCAGTCTTTTCAAAATCATTTTGCATAGTCAAGCACGTCAAGACATTTTACATGAAAGAAAATTCAGTATGTCATTTATAGGTGCTTTGAGACCACTGTGCACATTCAACATTTTACTAATTACCTAGAACACGAAAATAACTTCCCACTGCTCTGACTCCGTGCTTTTGAAAATGTACACATAAGACACTTCGCCGATTGTACTGAAAGGAAAAATTGCATACAAAGTTGTTTCGTGACAAATTATTTTCATAATATGAAAACCACTTTAACGTTATACACGAAATATTAGGTCGTGTGTATCCTTTCATGAACGTCATTTCTTCAAGAAATAACACAAATCATCGTTCCTCAACAGAAGACACTGAACACGCAAGAGCAATGCGGTTTGCGTGTATTTACTGCCACAACACTATTGATGAAAGTGGTTGTTTCGTCCCAGTATAATCGCCTATTCGTAAATCACTTACCAATATTAATTGCCAAGTGTGTAGTACTATGACAGCTGTGCAAAGTAGGATTCACCTATTCTGAGAAGCTTTTATTGATGAAATCCATAAACATTAATTCATAGAGTAATCAGGCATTGAATGATAGTAGTGAAACTGCTTTGTTTTACAAACAAATTCGACTTAGCTATAATGTGCATATATAATTTTGCTTTCAATATGCTTTCTTTTAGTATTACAAAAGATGTCAACAACAAAAAATTACTCGATAAACAATATCAGTAATATTTTCCCCTTTAATTACTTTTCTTATAATGGGCTTATTTGAGATGACTTTGCACAAATCATCCAATTATTTCAATCAAGCACAAACGTCATTTAAATTCACTATTATTAACAATTTTTGGTACATAGTACTTCTCAAAGTTTAAGAGTATGTAGGAACACATTCCTAGATATACAGAGAAATACATACCTAAATACGTATGATGAAACTCCCTATGTTGCTAACTGATTTCCAAGATGATATCACTCTTTGTACCAGAGAGTCTCAACATACGACGCCAAAGAATCCTAACATTATAAATAATGGAAGACTCCTTGATACACACGCGTGCCCCGTGCAGCCAGGACGCCCTTCGTTTATCTCTCAATAAACGAACCTCGACATAGTGTTACGCCCCTACCGTAGCAACGAACTTTGATTACTTGAGATTACGTTGGGAACCTCGGTCGAAGTAACATCGTCGCCCGATAGCCTAAAACAAGAACCCCAGCTGATTACGCTGAAAACTCTTGAGCAGAGCACATCGATATCCGATTACCGCTACAAGAAGCCCAGCTCCGCGAAATAACTCTAAGTTATTATTACGCTGACAATTTTCCTCGAGGTCACGTCGCAACCTCTAACGAGAAGCCCAGCTCCGCTGAAATATCGTATGTCCAAGAATCTGGATTATCGACACGCAGAATTCGTCGGTCGTGGGACCTACTCTACGATCCCAAGACACAGCACGACACCTTCGACCACCGACTCACCTGAAGTCAGTCGTGAGTTACACGAACGAGGCACGAATTCACATTGAACTTTCAACGCCTGTCGTTCGTCGTCTGGTGCGATTCTTTGTTTACTTTATGACGACTCGTTTATAGAATAAACCTAGTTCTAATTGAACCTTTGAGTATTTATTTTGGAGAGGAGGAAATCTTACTGCGAAGCAAGCCTACATGCAGAGGCTTGCGAAGCAATACAAAATCTTACCCGACAAGTAATTCATACACGCTTACTCGTAATATTCACTGAAAGTAAAGCTATTACCATCAAAAACACCTAGTCATATGGTGGAACTTAATTATAATTTGATTTTTAAGTTAAAAGTCATTATAAGTGACATAATTCAAAATTAAATATCTTTTAAAATGAATAGTCTCTATAGAATCGAGTCAACGCAAAAATGATTCAAGCCGTATTCTGTCCTGGCAAGATATAGTTCGTGAATAGGATAGTACTTTATTTTAGAAATTATCAGGGTACCAAAAAACGACAAACAGTACATGGTTGAAGAGCTTGTGTTGGCTCTTCTTATAATAATGTTTGAAACTATCTCTTTTCACTCCACCTCTCATACCCATTTTCTAACCCACTCATGAACATCATACATGCCAACACATATTCACTCTTCTTTTTGTCACCAGAACTTCCATTAGCGTCGTAAAAATTATTGACATCCGAGTTTCCTCTTGAATAAACAAAGACACACAAGATAAACATGAAAGAAATATGCACTAAAATATGGTATGTTGTTATGAATTAAAATATTGACCAAAGTAACTAGAAGCATAATTTTTACACGACGCATTTTTAGTGAAAATCGTTTCTTTTCCTCTTACCATAGTTATCTCTCAGTAAACAACTACTCAGCCAATAATACACTTAAAACATGTATACTCAGGTCGTTTTATTGTATGAATTTTACTTCAGTGTCGTGTTGTCAATAATTTAATTTAACATTCAAGTGACTATTGCGCCACCTTTATCACGAGAAACAAAATATCTCCTAAGAAGAACGGGAAATATTGGTGCTCAGAAGATCACGTTTCCACGGATGAGATTGTGTCGTTACGTAGCAACATTGAGGTTATGTATACAATGGACATTGTTGGGGGTGCATTCAAAAAGCGCAACAATACAAAGGAGTTTGCTTGCGATGCACGCACTGCACGTTCAGCGGGGATCAGCCGCCACAAAACCCACCTCATGGCATCCGTTCTTCCCTTCCTCTCTCTCTCACGCGCGCTTTCTCTTTCCACCCCTCTCCTTAGATTCCCTACATGAGAGCTGCATCCAGAAACAACCGAATTGGAACTTATTATCTAAAATTGCTTCCCCTGTACAAGGAAGGACAGAACGCGCGCTGATAACGTGAGAGTCCGTCGGGTAGTGGTTTCCTCTGGCAATGACACGACTGCACCTAATCCGCTTACAGACTTTCTCTCGTGGATTCCAAACGCCGCGACTGCAGAATAGGAGAGAGGATTTCACTGAAAATGTACACTCGTTCACGCCCAGTTGGTGCTCGTGGGAAGGCGCACGAGTGTCGATAGCTTTCAAAAGAAGCAATGCACGCAATAATCTACTTCGATTCGGACACGATGCATCCGATAAGGATAAGGGTTAACGAGCATCTGAGCAGGAGATGCTTCAACCAATATTTTTTTAATGCTCACCTCTTGTAACAACACGATGAAAATGAGTTAGTTACGGTATATAATAAAAGTTAATCTTTTTTCTGTTTTGTATATGCATTTTTCTCGTAAATATTCTCTACAAAAATATTCATACAAAAATTATCGAACGTTCTCAAAGATAAAAAAAAATCTAAATAAACTGAAGGCAAATTGTGTTGCCTGCATTCTCTGCATTTTATTTCAGTTGTAATGCCATAGATAATGTGATTTTAGGCTGTAGAATGTTTATTAACATCATAAATAATGACCCCGAACACCTCAATTTAGAGTTGTATACTAAAACAAATTAGGGATGGGAAAGTAAAGAGGTTTTGTAAAGACTATTCCACAGATCGGCCCACGTCTTCGAATATCCTTAGAGTGTGGACCTGGAGGCACTAGAGTAGCGCAGGCCAGTGGAGGAGTTCTATCAAAGCGACCTCTCGCTTCTTTTCAATTCCGTCCATATTTTACGAAGGAGCGCCCGCAGGGCCAAGCTAGCGTTGGTCTCCTTTTTTTACGATCCCAGTACGCGGACGAAACATTGGTGTGGTGAGCTTAGGACAACGCACCGCAGCGAATGGAACGTGTCGGGCTTGCGAAAAGGAACTTACATCAAAGAATGATGCGGGTGGAGTCCCCCAGGGCTCAGTACGTTTGCAGCTATCGGCGATCCCCAAGTTTCGGAAGAAGTGCTCAAACCACAGTTGCTCATCATATGCGCATGTTGATTCCTAGGTTCTGAACATCTCATCTACATACATTCTTCTGGGAAGACGGTCTTGGGGAATGACAAGAGATAGAAACGGAAAATTACGAATTTGCTTTAGAAGGCTCCGTAGGTATAATGGGAGAACTCAGAAAAAGAAACGGATCTCTACAAACTTCTACCTGATATACATTTTTAAAAGAAGAATAGAAAATGGTTTCTACCAACACGTTGTGGGGCATAAATAATATCAGGACACAGAGGTATGAATAGAACAGTAATATTTGTAGACTCAAGATCGTTAATGATGAGAAAAGCGCATGTGGCAAAGACAGAGAAACCGAGGAATACATTTGTGGGATAATTGGATTTACGATAAAGAAAGAGCAAGGTATATATGCTGTCTCTTATACACATCTNTGAAATGCAGGTTACACGATGTTACTGGCATAAAGAATGTTTGAAATTAGTAAAGAATGTTTAAAATTAGTAAAGAATGTTTCAAATTAGTAAAGACGGAAGAAAGTTCAAGATTTTTCAAACATGTGTACATTAAAAATGGGAAAGGCATTAAATTCGGCTAGAATAGTTAAAAAGAAGATTAAGTGATTATGTAAGATTTTACTGAAGTTACATAATATCTTATGATGAGAACATGACTGCAAAACTAAAATTTAAATTATTAAATAAATATTAAGTCGTCTGACACTTGCGTGGGGTTTTTACTGTGAGCTCCAGTATGGAAGTTCAAATTATGGTTGATCGTGGATTACGTTTTCTTAACTCTCATGATGCAGTACCGCGATGAAGTTACAAACCTACACAGATTTGTCCATAATAACACTGAAATCAGCACAAAAAGTGCCATTCCCCAGCCTAAGAAATGGCATTCTTAGGATGAAAGCTCCCAGTAATGTGAACATTACATTACAATTGTGTTAGAAACATCTTGAATACAGTAAACATATTAGATAATAATAAATTTATTGTCAAAAAACAGTACAAACTGCGTATGACCACGTGGAGGACAATAAACTAATTTACTCTCCGGAAGCAAGCAAGGGACCATCCCATCAATTCCGATCAAGGGCCCTAAGGCAGAGGTGGATTCAAAAATTTAAGCAAACATTCCTAGATAAGATAAAAAGTTAGCTGTAAGTTATAATACTAATAGTATGTCAATATGTTTGTAATTTAATGCAAAAAATTTACACAAACAAATTATTATCGAACTATAGATTATTCTGAGTATAGTGTTTAAAAATTNACATTCACGATTTTATTACAATAAACATGCCCCTAGACAAAGCCTAGAGAACCTGTATAAGAAATCCGCCTCTACTCGAAGGAAAAACGGAGAAAAACCCGGGCCAGGATGGTGCTACAGAATTAATGTACACAACCGTGCCAAAGTTGAGTACACATAAAACTAAATTAATATGAGCCATAAGACAACACAATCATGCAAGAAAAGTTTTTGAAATTGTACATGATACATCTAGTGCATTGTGCATCATACATTGTACATGTTTTGATACATCTAGAATACTGTAAAAATAAAAATAGGAACAACACTTTTGTACATTCAGAATTCAAACATATTGTGACCAGAATCTGGCCACATCAAAGGCATTTAAAGTCGCTTCCATCAAGTCTTTCAGACTATAAACCGCTAAGGCAAGTCGGCACTCAAGAAGGTTGTAATGTGAAGATCCATATTGAATGCAGTGATCGAGTTGGTTGTCTCCATTCGGCCAACGTGATTCGCTCCTCAGTCGATATGCGTCGCCATTTCCCATGGAGGGTTCGAATCCCTTGGCGGCGCTCATCTATAAATAACGACACTCGCCCTGAGAACAGGCAGTCTAATGGTTTGAACCCCCGCACGTTCATTCGCTTTCACCCCCGTACTCTCCCACCCTGCCATTTTCCTCAATGACCCTTATAGTGTAGCGTCGTTCTATACGGGCCTTTTCTCACTTTACCTATGGCCCCTTCACGTATTCATGACGCGTTGTACCACAATTGATGGCAACGCGAGGAGAAGTATTCTCTAAACGGCATCTTGCGATCTTGGCATGATAAATTAAAATCCTCCAAAAATAGCTGTAATCATCGATTATTTGAGAAAATAACCACGCGCAAACTTCCAACATAACTTATGAAGTAATCTACATAATATTTGATACTATAAATTTTATGTCTTTTACCCTTAGTTTTTGGTGCTCCTAAATTTAAAAAATCTGGAATGTGCTCCACTCAACTATCCAATTAAAATTCGTATAAAAACTCATGACACTAAACACCCATTAAAAATTTAATAAAGAGGTAAAAACATTACAAAAAGAGAAATAATAATATATTAAAATTATTAGACAAAATGACATATTTCAACTATCAAGCGGTTTCAAAATATTTATCATCAATATACATGGTAAACTTCTAAAACACCAAAAAACCTAATCAAGAATAGATTGAATGAATTATCTTCCACATTAAACTCTTTGCAGTAGCCTTACTGGCAGATTTAAAAAAAGCGCCTCCACGTAATTCCGCCTCTTCATTTTTGCGTAAAAACTTTTCACTGTATCTCGTAAACGGTGCAACGAACAAGAATGAGATTAGCAATCTGTACGCACAATTAACAGACCAATCAAAATGCTTCTATGCATAATTTCAAAATTTTGAATATTTAGAAACCGGAAGTGAAGCGAGGTATGTAAATGAAATCGGAATGAGCTGTCCAGAAATAGGCCTCTATTCCCAACGCATTCAAAGTCAAATCTTAAGTTTGGTTTCCATACATCAATTTGTTCATGAGTTATCGGGGGAACAACATTCTTAACATACACTGTACATTATCGCCAAAATTTGAAAATGCTCTCCTGGAGCAAATTCGCAAAGATCCGAAGAGATTTCAAATTATTTTTTCGACCGATTACAATACTTCCGTTACACACTCTGTGTAATTGGAAGTAAAAAGTCATGTAATAACTATGCAAGGCATATCTTAATCACTTTTTTTCAATATGTAAAAAAATCATACGTGTGTTAGATATACTTCTCTTTACGCATAGGTCCGTGTTTTCACTAACTTTATGGAAATATGGATAAAAATGTCGAATATGTTTTTTCTTACAATAAAAACTATCTTACTGGCCAATACTATTGAAAGGACACCATAACTATGACATCCAGGGAACCTCTACGTCAAAATGACAAAATCTTCGTTCAATCACTCACGAACATAAAAGAAGATTAAATGACCGAACCAACCAATCACTTGTGATGCAGCCTTGGCGCTTTGCTTTCCGTCTCTAGAGGCTCCAGATGTCCATCTGTTCCCAGAATCCTCTTCCCCTAAACCCAATTCTAAAGCGAACGCTCCGATCTCATTTTTCAAAGACATCACCGATTGGCAGGGACGTGTGAAAGAAACTAATCTTTGACAACTTCACGGGCAAATCCCTTACTTTGCACACACAAAATGTTGAGGAGACGAGATAAAAGTCTTGGGAGATAGGGTGACGTAAAGAAACGAAAATACCCGAGGAAGGTTGTATCTGAATGAAAAAGAGGTTACACGGAATGAAGGAGTATGACTGGAAAATAAACAGAGAAAAAAGCGAGAAGACCATCACAGAATTTGAAACTAAGTGGTATCATGAGTACAATAAAAAGAGATAAACATAAGAAAACAGGCAAGAAGAATGGTTACACCATCTAGGTATTGAGTCGGAACGATTTCCAGTGATCGGAGGCAAAGCAATGGACGAAGGACCGAAGCGACAGCTTGATGGCATCGGAAGCGTTCACTCAAAGCAGCGCCCACGCGGAACGAGGATCCCAAAAGGCAGCAGAGGAGCCGGCAACCATCCCATCGACGAGCGCCTGTCAATGGCGGCTGCTGTGGCATTTATCATCAACCACTGGTCCCTTGTCCCTTCCTGATACTTCACTGATCCTCCCAGGGCGCGGACGTCGGCACATCGAGAACCGATGCGTCGGTCGAACATCCAAAGACCTTCTGTGGTAGACCCAAGCGCTTAAGCGAAAGGATGGGGTTTTCGCCTCGGAATTATGACGGTATGAGAACTATTGCGTGGATGATGGTTGATTGACACAGCATAAGACATGTAAAGCTTGTGTTAGTTTATGAAGCCAATTGGCACGCATTGTGACAGAGATTAAATGGGGAGTGATGGGAGGTCCATTTTTGTAACTCAAAAATTACCATTTTTAACAACCTCACTTCGGATTTTCTTAATTTCACGGAAAATAGAGTTTTCAGAACACTATAAGTAAAAAATTAATTCTTTACAGTATATTGTACCAAAGTTGTTTAATCAGTTACCTTATGAAATTAAATTGTGCAATAAATTGAAACAATATAGAGACATGCTAATGACATCCGATATTAACTAATTAACCAAGAAAATAAGTTAAATAAAATAAATAATTACAAATATTAATATACAATATATTTTCTCTATCATGACTTGAATTGTTATCTCATTATTGTAACGAAATAATTTACGCACTTTTATGTCTATATTGTATGTATACACACTAGAAGTATAGTGTTACCTTTCTTTTCATTTTCAAAAATTAATGTTGTTGCTAAATTAATAAATAAATTTAAACGTAGTTTTTTATTTAATGTTTATCGGTGTGTTATTCGAGAAACTATGGTTCTGATAATTAGAGGTTATTTTTCCATGCAGGCGCTACAGATAGCAGCATGTCGACTGCAAAGAAACGTTTTGGTGAAATGTACAATTTTTTTTGGCCTAAATCATATTTTCTTTTTTTTTATATAGCTGACCTACAACTGGCTATTGGTCAGTACTCCAAGAAGTTTAATCTTACCTTCCTTTGTTTAATCTTTCTTCCTTCCTTGTACCTGAATTTGATGATGAAAATAAAATTATTATTATTATTATTTTATGAAGTCGAATTAGATAAAACTGAGGATGCGTCCATGTTTCAAATCCCTCTTATAGAAAACAACTCGTATGAAGGTAGTATGGAGTAAAATGCGTTACGTAGATAGGTTTACTCCATAACATAATAGTATCGAATTTTTTAACAATGTTTTCCATTTCTTTTGAAAACAAAGAAGAAAGTATTTATAGCAGTTTTAATCTATTATGCTTCATAAAAATAGATCCATTATGTAACATAACCATTTTCGGTTAATTGAATCGAATGAACAATTAAATGATTTTACATCAGCCTGAGAACATTTATCTTCAAGTAAACAAAGTAAAACAAAGTCGTATGGTTAACTAGTCGTAACAATATTCAAATTATGAGTTGGAAAGAATGAATAGTCTACAACTGGGAGAAGACATTTTACTCATGTTGTATCACATAATATAGACCGAAGAAACTAATCTCTGGATTAACTAATAATATGTCTTGCTATGTAAAGAGAACTAAACAGTAATTAAAAAATGAAGCATTCGCCAGAGGGACTATGCATTTAGTTTTGAAGACAAATTAACGTTGGCGAGTTATTTTCGTGAAGAGCAAGTGAAGCATTCTGTATCGTTTTTCACCCTACAGTATACAAGGTGAAGCAGAGCCATGGCATTCGAGGTGAATGATCCAGACTAGGAAGATTGATGGGTATGTAGAGTACTATGTTCAAAGGTCGGAAAAGGAGGGAGTTTTCAGTTACAAAAACAACAACAAATACTTGCACTTCATTTCGCTTTTAGGATGAAATTCGCGCATCATTAAGAGTTGGTGAAAATAGGACATTCATTACTAAAGAGTTAGTCCATTTCTTAGGACCATCAAAATAAATTATCCTCCTTTACTCTGTTATGACACATCATCAATAATGAGACCTATTATTAGGATGGAAGAAGTAGACAATTAATTAAAGGAAAAATAAATTCGATATTATATATTCCTAAAAGTTTTATCAGAAATAAATGCGGGATACATTACGAAGTAATAGATATCACCGAGACGAGGTAATAGTATAGCAAAAAACTCTAGGAAATGGCATAAATTATTCCTGATAGTATGAACTCGATTTGATACGACCGTCTACACATTCGTCAACAGGTATAAAGGGAGCTCTCAATATGTACTTAACAGAGAAGCAAAGCGACACCAGAGAGTTTCCACGTGTTTGTCGACTGCATGAATACTCTTTGGAGATTGTGACACAAACAGAATAAGAAGAGTATTAAAAACCCCTGAAAGCCATACACAAAGAAAAAGCTCCCATATGTTCATAAAGGACAGGTGATAGTCATTATCTTAGATTTATCTAATTTTACTTCCAACCACAGTGAAAGAAGAAGAGACGTACGGAATGAGTCCGATTGAATTTTGGAATAAATGTAACTTGACTGGTGAATCCATGGAACAAAACTGACGTTCAAAATTGTGCTGAATATTATTAAAGATAATGGAATCAAATAAACATAAAAATGCATTTATAAAAACCACAAAATATCGCAAAATACAAGCACTTTTGGGTATAAATAATGTAGCAAAACAGTACAAAAAAATAATTACGAAACTCCACAAAGTCACATCTACTCCACAAAGCAAACGTGACGAAGCTAAATAAAAAATGTTTTTACGTGGTTGACTTTTTAGCAAAAGCAACAAACCAATTCTGCTTCCACATTTTGTAGTTTCAAGCATAAAAGTCGTAGTCTCCCATAAAGTCGTAGGACATTAACAAAAAACAAGGAGAGTTTCAAACAGCCAACGTTTCTGGATACAGGACGGTCTTTCGTCGGCAACTCGCTTTCTGTAAAAGGATGAGATATTAAAACCCGCAGGCAGCATAGTCACATCGAAGTGAAATATAACATCACCTCCCCGCGCTTGGCACATTCAAGAAGCCATAAAGTCGGCACAAGATGACTCGCAGCTCTAGTTGCGTCAATAAGGCAACCTGTGTGCCCCGAGATATCGAGGTAACACTTCTAGTACCATGGAGCACAAATCGCTGACAGGCAGCCCTTCGTCAAGCCTTCAGGCGGGGTTGGTGTGAGTGGTCTCCGTACACGAGTCGACCTTCTCAATCACATGACATCCAGGGTCGCACTGAAGTGAAAACCATTACTGCAGCCAACACATGAGGATGGCTTTTGCCAGTCACGACTCTCAACATTGACTTGCCACGGATACACTTTCATGATCCGGTACAACGCAAGTGGACAAGAAAGCACGTAGAAGTATTTTTATTAAGTATGAACTTCTTGAAAATGGCCCTGTATACATCTTTATGTTATCATGACAGAGGACGTAGGAAGCAAAAAAAAAAGGTAATTGCAAAATGTTGATGTTGATGCAATGATATTGAAAATTTTAGTATCAAAGAAAGATTTAGATCAATTAGCATGAGATTACAATCAATATTAATTCCCTAAGAATATAAACTATACATATATCAGTTATTCGTTGATAGAAAAAAGTGCAGTTTATAGCTTAAAGCATACTGCCACTATTTCTCTCTTGCAACGACCATAGCGTATTAATAAATCCTAATTCAAGAACAGTTCATTTCGATTATGTGTATTATTTGTATAAGAAAATAATTATATATCTTTATTTGGAACGAAAATCACTTTCCTTGACAATTTTACTTCATAATTTTACACTACAATTATTTCCACTACATTACTTTATATTTTATGATCCACTATCAACAAGATACAGAATGAACTAACTGCAGCTAGGGTGGTATGTAGTACCAATTACCTCCGCTATCACTCCACTTTTCGGGGAGAAAAATTCGCAAGTGGTATACTGGAGAATGAAGCACCACTCCATCGAGCTCATAACTAGGAGTTGGTTAACTGTATAGCCGAACCATCAGCCCGTTAATAAGCAGAGAAGCCGTTCAGTTCATTATACTAACGGACCGCAGTCACTCCGTATTTAAACTTGCCCAACGTAGCAGAAACTGGGTTAATGCGCTCAACGCTTCGCACGTGTGTATCGATAGTCCATATTTTATTTTGCATCCCGCTACGCACATAAAGAGTCATCGGAAAGCTTTCTTTTACTCGTATCACCCAAAAACTCTTCCGTTTAAAAAACAACAAAAAACGAGTCGACCGCGGTTTCCGTTTCCCATAAAGTTTCGCAACGGTTGGACAAGCCGAAACGCCATCAATCAAAGCGCGGAGTTTGGCGGAGGAGAGAAAAATTCCCTGAGGGCGGTTGGTGTCTGTGCGCGGAAAACCATCGATCACACCAGCACTCGGCGACGGTCGTCTAAGCGACGAGGTAATCGCTTCCGTAGGCGAGAGCACCCGCGCACCGCGCACCCGCGTGCTCCTCCCGACAAATCGACGAAGCATCGCACACGTCACGGCTAGAGACCAGAGACTGGAAAACGTTCTACCCAACCAATCACATTTTTACGGATTGACGTAGTATGAACCTCAAAACCTACAGACTGTTTTTGAATATCCTGATTTTTTTCAAAACTATTATCCATCGTAGTTTTTTTTCCTGACCTTCAAAATAATAATAATAATATAAGCAATATATTATCGAGCTGAGGTCTGAAATAACACTATTCATAATGGGATTTGGTAGGTTTTTTGCATGTAGGTCATATATAAAACACTCAATATTTACTCGCCAACGTTTTGATATAATTCATATCACAATCAGGGCATAACACTTTATGTACTATGTGCCGTTTCTAACTATATTAATTCTTCATCAGGGTTGAAGAAATGGGATATCACAGTACCCTTTGGAGAATATTACAATATTATATTACAACTATTACATATAAATAAATATTACATTTTACATATTATATTGTGTCATTAGAGGTATTGTATTTTTGTAAAATTTTACAAAATCGCTTGATACACCTGTTTTATGGTCTAGATGAAGTAAATATCCCAAATATAAAAAGGGGTTAAATAAATAATTATCAAAACTAAAAACTTATACATCTCCTCAAAAAACTGAACCTTGCGGGACTAATAATTGGATAAAACCATCACAACCCAACATTTCTTCTAAATTCCTACCAACACTGCACTCACTGTTATTGAGAAAGACGTAACTCATAATCTCAAACAAAAATAAAAGTGTTGTCCGTATGCTTGTAAAAGCTTCGTCTGTTACAAGGAGTTATTCTTTTTGTCAATCATGAACAGTGCGTTACCTACGTGAAAATGTTCAATGGAGGACTGTCTAGTTTTCTCGATACTTTTTTCCCTCCAATAATTTATTTACTGTGTTATACATATTTCATCTTCTGATAGGTTATAAATTTCAGCAATCAAACAAATTGCATTAAAAAAATCAATTTCCATTACAATTTAGTTTTCTTCTTTATTTTCATTTCTTCAACATCATTGATTTTTTATAAAATGTGTTTATTTATTTTTAATACATTTCACTTATCTTGGTCACTAATCGGATGAAAAAGATTTATGGTTTATAAATATATAACAGTCTTGGGAATAATTTGGTTTATGTATGATTTTGAATCGGTTTGGAACTGAAGTATCATCACATAATTCTCATTTCAGTAAGAATTGTTTCTCTCAGTGAAATCTGAAGGCGAATGAATAATAATTGCCAGTTTCATAAACGGTATACAATTGTTTTAATGTCCTACATTAATTCTTTGTTGTTACTCATGTTTAATGAATTATATCCTCCAAGTGGTCATACGCAGTTTGCACTGCATTTTTGACAATAAATTTATTTATTTACTACGAAAAAAAAACGAAATACATTTACCCGGACGTTACATGTTTCAATATCCATCAAAATTGATATGGATCCAGTAGAAAATGTTAATTAACTGAACAATGTCAGTGGTGAAAATAAAATCCAGATTCCACGGATTAATTAATATGAAACTCACATCCGAGTTGACATTCAACAATTTTCTTGAACCGTTCATTACATTCCTTTGAATAACCTACATTAAAATGTGCTTTTATATTAATAATACCTATGTCATTATTAATATATTACGTAGTTGATAGATACTATACAAAGATCGATATGTAATGCACTTAACAAGATATACAAAAAGAATTTACAGACAACTAAATATTTTTCTCCAATGTGAGAATGTTTCGACACAGACCAGCATCATCACAGGAGGAATTAGTAGAAGTTTCTCATTTTATTCATCACAAACTGTGTAAGCTATTTAACACCAATATTTTTGCAAACCCCGACTCCTTTTTAGCTCGACCGGTGAATAAAAGGCCGCGCCAGCGTGTTACTGCCATTAATTCGACGCACAGAATGGCTCGACTCGACCAGCCTCATCAAGAGCGTACTGATGGTCGACGACGGCGTAATTATGACTGTGGCGACGTGGAAGCCTATTGTAGGAGGGGATGTGAACCAAAAGAGAGAAGAGCTATGAGGTAAACAACTGTAATTGTGACATTTGCCTTCCAACTGGTTAAGTTTTTCTCTGCTTTGAAGAGCATCAAACACAGGGAAATGCACACGAACCAACAGGGAATATGGTGGAGGCGATATGGTTCCGGTTTCGACTTAGCTCTATTTTCTCACAAAAATAATTTTCCACATATATTCATAGATATTAACACATAATAAATGTATAGCATGGCAGATTCGATAGTACAAATCAACGAAGGGGAGACTACTGTGTGCTACGATGCCGAACGTACATTCCGCATTATGGAATACACGATGGTTTAGGTCCGGACAAGTTGGGGCTGAAATAATGACGGGTCATGGCGGCATTAGAACGTATTTACACAAATTTGGATTCACTGACAATGAAAACTGTCAGTGTGGATCAGGACAGGAAACAAGAGACCATATGTTCTGATACTGCATGGTGTATGGACCAGAGAGGACAAATTAAACGGACAAAATGAAGAAATAATAACTTAGACTATACATAGAAATTTAAAGAATATGTGAAAGAAATAAAAGATATTGAGGCACCATTAAAAACATTTAGATTGTACAGATAGTCGAAGGAAGAATTAAGAAATTTTTGTAGTTGTGGAATGTCTGAGAATGGAGACACAGCGAAAAACAAACTAACGAAATAACACAATAACTGTACAGATCTGTTAAAAGGAATATCCCCTACAATAAACGCTCTAACAAACAAAAAACACCTATCACTGGGTACATAATGAAACTATTAAAAATTCTTTTTATTTTATTAATAATATATGTTGTGCAAGCACGGTGAATGTTCTTTTTTTATGTGAAGTGTAAAGTATAAGAAATTCGTAATATTAGGAAATAAATAAAAAAGTGAGAAAGAACTAATAGCATCTTCGTATGCAGTAAGTGTTATATTTCTTGTGTAATGGATACAACCAGCTACTGGGGTCAAATTACAAGCTGGAAAGAAATTCAACAAGTAGATACTCATACTTTCAGAAAAACTTTCCAAGACATGAAAATACAGACAAGTTCCATTCACAAAATTTTTCTCTGTAGCTTCATTGAAAGAAGAAAGGAAACTCCCTGCCACGACGTCAAACGTGTGTAATGAGGCAACGTCGGATATAGTTGAAAGGAGTGATTCTGCGTTGCCTAATGCGGAAGGAGGAGGGCACAGTTCGGGCGGCGCCTGGCGACCTCTCTTCATCCCCGCTAAAAGCCGGCGCCTCAATCACTTGCATTATAGATGCGCCCTTGCGGTGGTGGGTGAGATCACAGGGTGATAGCGCTTGGGCGACGCACAGTAGGGTATATTTCACTCTTCAGGGGACTAAATTGTCACTGCCACAACTTTGAAGTTTCTCCGAGTTCTTCCTCTTTTCCTCTTGATTCACTATGCTACTAATATTAGGCAAAGCAGTTAATTATAATAACCGTAGAATATTTGAAATGATATTAATAAAATATACACGAAAGTTTGAATTTACGCACCGACACAGTAAAGGTATGAGGCATTTACAATGCAATATTAGAATGTTTGTGTAATTTCTGCGTTTTTGTAAACATATATCAACGTTTAATATCATGTTAAATTGTTCTGTAGTAACGTTTCCATAAATACACGCGCTCCACTTTAGAAATAGTGAAGTTCATGACGTTATTTGATTGTTGCCATCGATAATATCATCGCCAAGGAAGTACTCATTCATGGAGTCTTAGATACCAAAACGTATTTTCAAGTGTTGTCTGAAGGGAGGAATTCTTACGATTTGATAATTGTCATTCATATTGGTTTTGGAATTTATTTCGCTTATTATCACCACATATTCTCGCAGAACTGTCTAAAAACAAAAGTTTTTACTGATGTAGAGCTAAAATAGTAATACTGCGAAATGAAAATTAGATATGAATATCAAATGTGTCCCGCTAACAACCCGTTAATTGCTTTCTTCTTACCATCCCACTCAGCAAAACTAACAAAATGTATCGGGTATGAATCAATAGTTAATGAAAACGAAATGTTATGACCATCTATTATGCTTCAATATTAATTTTAGCGTATCGAGGTTACAATTTGGACAAAGTTGATCAGAAAATAAACAACAAAATTATCAATAATACAAACGAACTTAGTATTCTTGCAGACTATTTAATTTGGAATCAAATTAAGAAAATTGACATGTCACAATAAAAAATCAATTTGTATAACAACCATATAAAAAAGTAAATAAAGTAAACCTGTTTCAGCTCCAATGCTGATCATCGTATGGCGAGCTATAATTCATTGCTAGGGAGTGGCTGATTCAAATTAGTAGCAAGAGGAGTTACAGAAATTTGAGGTTCAGTCAAAGGAGAACGCAAGGTGAGTCTTTTTAAATTTGCATTGAACATTGTATAATTCAAAATAAAACAATTAATAATAGCTTCAATGATAATTAATACCGTCAAAAATGTCACGAAAAAGCAATGTATAAATTATATGATAAAATATAGATGTGTGAAAACTGTTGAGAAATAAAATGAACATGGACTATTTAAATTAATATAATTGCATTCGAAGTAACCGTTACTTAATATTAAATGTATAATTAAAATGGATGTAGGAATACATAAAATTGAGAATATGCATGTAAAATGACATTTATACATGAACAAGTTAACAAACGTAGGTCGTTTGCTCACATTATTTATATTGAAATGAGCAGATATCTAAAAATATGATTACAACGCAATTATTTTTATTGTCGATCATTTGAATAAAGGTATATAGAGTGCAAAGCAAACATTTGGATCACGAAGGGAAGAATTTCTGCTACTGTACGACTGATCGGCTCCAAGCAGTTGAAGGACTACGAAGGGTGAAGAGGTAACATCGCAAGCCAAAGAGAAGACGACGATCACGGTGAGACGAAGGAAGACGAGAGAAAAGCAAGGGATTGGAGATACATTTGGATTGAGAGGATGAAGAGTAGAGGCAACAAAGGAAAAAGAGCCATGATCACAAGGAAACCAACGCTGTGCAATGGTCGATCTCCCAACTGCGCCGTCACTTCATTCGGAGATCACGGAACAGTATGTTAATATCGAAAGAGGATTTACACATCCTTCAAACAATTGAGGGTAGATTAAATTAATAATCGATCGGGTGTTGGATATGAACCATTACGATAGGTGACATTTTCAAGTATCTCAAGAAAGATAGATTAATTCACCAAATAGGTCAATGAGAACAATGACCTTGAAGTGTACCATGACTTTGAAGTGTATATTTACGCAAAATCAAATCAAAGGTATATTTCTTTCTTAAAATACTAAACCATTTTATTAATGTAACAGGTTTATTAACCGTCTTTTATAAATAGTAAAATTTTATAATAAGTGTACTTTTTATTAAGGTTTCAACGTTTTGTGCAGTTGTGATTATTTCCACTGATACATACAACCGTTCTATAAAATATGGATGTCTGATTACTACTCCTACGTAAACAAAATATTTTCACGCAGAATAGTCTTTACGTTCCACGAACTAACTCCTACGGATAAATGAGTTAAAAAAGCACTTGCTTCAAAGTAAATCCCCCACATTAATAACAGTAATGCAGTAACCCGAGCGGCACAGGTTTGTCTTCATGAACTTGCAGCATCTCTCATCGCAAACAATCGACCAGTGCAGGTCGAAGCTAATAAGGCCAACTTGTTGAGTACTGAGGTCAGGTAAAGGATATTGGAACGGAATTTACCTTTCCCAAAATTACTACTGTCTACTGTAAGCATGGACAGGAATTTTACGTTCATGTAATACACCGACATTAATGAACAGAGCAAGTATATATAGTATTGAAGAAAACATAAATATATACAGAATATTTGAGTCACAAGAATTCTACCAGGTCTTACGTTTCATTTTTTTATTAGGGCATACCACAGGGTTCTAATTTATTGTTAAAAAAGCAGTTACAAATGTATGACCACATGAAGGATAATAAACTAATTTACTCTTCGGAGGTACGCAATGGAATATCCCATGAATACCGATCAAGGGCCCTTAGACAGAGGAGATTTAACATTTCAACACATTTCTGAGACACGAATAAAAGTAGTTCGGTACGAGTTATAATATTAGTACAATATCAACAAATTTGTAATTAATAAAACACAAAAAAGTTAAGGTAAGTATGTATAATTATAAACTATACATTATTCGGAAAAATATTGTTAATAAATTGTGACTATTAAAATAGCACTAAATTCGAGATTTATTATTTCAATAGACCCTAGAGAGTCTGTATAAAATATACGCCTTTACCGGAAAGAAAACCGGAGAAAGAAACCCCGGGCAAAGACTTTTTCCTTTTTCCATGATTGCTCGGTCCAATCTAGGGAGACATAATGCACACATTGGAGAGGTAAGGGAGAATGAGGTGGAGAGGAAGGGATCGTTGCTGCCCTCGTTCATTGGGCGTCGGAGTCAATATTTGAGCTAGGAAGTTGGCGCCCAACCACAACCCTGGCCTTTCTGCAGCGGGTGATCGCATCCACGCGGAGGGAAGATAGGTCACGGAAGGAGGAGGAAACAGAGGTCCAGAGGTACACTGGTGGAAGTGAACGGAACGAAATATGGGGGAGAAAGGAAATAATAAAGACATGTCGCAAGGGATGAAATACCAACAAAAACCGTGTACCAACCAGCAAACGCGAAGTATTAAAATGACTGAGAAGGAAAAATCTCGTTAGACGGTAGGTTCTTTAATGAGAATGTTTGATTTTCGAATGCATCGTGAATAAGCAACGAAAATTCTGAAACGACACAGCGATGAAAGATAGGTGATATTAAAAAATGTTTCACACCCTTTCATTTGGAAGAAATGATTGCAACTACAGTAATATTATAGTACTATCGAAGAAAAAAAGAATAACACCAAGAAAAGTCACAGACAAGAAATTGAAGTGTATGAAAAAAAAGATAAGAAATGTGACTAGTTGTTGAAAATTTGAAGGCGATTTCCAAAATAACTGATTTAGAGGTCAGATAACAAAAAAGAACAACAGAAAAACAACAAGAGATATGGAGAATACTTCCTCCAACAAATATAGTAATACTTTAACTAAATGCGGTGATAAATATACATGATGATAAAATTTATTTGATTTTATAAATCTATTATTATTAGTGTATACCTGTTACAATATAGAAAAATAAATAAAATTGTGAGGAACTAGAAATATCACCTTGAATAAGTAACTTGCCACAATAAAACCCTCGAATGTAAGTTAACTTCAGAACAGTTTAATTTCAACTTAACAAAATAAGAAAAGATTTCGATAAAAACACATAAAATGAGCAAATACGACCAATCCCAATCTCAAACAATAGATTCAATTCATCTCTCTTTTAAATCATGTGTAGTCATCAAAAATCTAAAATTTAAAAAAATTTTTGCCGAAATTCCACAAGTTAAGAGTTATAGTTTGAAATTCAACAAAGATATTAATTTAAAGAATCACGGATAAGTCCTCCATTAGTAGATATTTTTGCTTTATGCTTTTGAGCTTATGAGCTCAAAATGAGGGTGAGCAAACGCTCCATTCGCTCTGTTGATTGTTCGTCAGACGCACAAATGACAACGCGAGGTGCGTTTGTTATTCGCATGCCCTCGATACTCAAAAGAGCGACTCGTCAGCATAGTGACCTACGGCCATATTTTAGGGCGCGCTGGTACAGCACGAGACTTTGCACACAACACACGAAAAATTGGAGAGACAGAGAAAAATACACATTTGGTAAAAAGCAGTTAGCGCTACAGTGGACATGGGTGCTGTGTGAAAATGTCCCCGCGAATCTGAAAAGGTTTGTAACCAATGCACCAAGCAATTGAAATAATCACCTAATAAGAAAAATTATAATTAATTAAATGAAAAAAAATTCCGTTATAACACAAAAAACATAGCTACAGTAGATTATTAAAAAAATTAGGTCTAACTTAGTACCAAAAGTTTTGTTTGCGTTAATTTGAGGTTCTTTGTACAACTATTCTTTCTGAATCAACAATTCTTACTGAATCAACTATTCTATTCTTTGTACAACTATTCTTATGGTACACTACTGACAACATGAAAGGGCCCATTTATTTTTCTAAGTCCCACGCTCTGATCAGTTTTGGATCTGTTAAGTTTGCAACGCGTCTCTCCTACTGCTTCCCCTTCGAGTGGGGAAGTTTCGTTCGACCAATCGTAGGTCTATTTGAAACGGCGCCCATATTTGGAAGACTAATAGTACCGCTGGTAAATCGTAACGAGATAAAATGTTTCATTACACCGCTATTAAAGAAATATTTTGTATTTTTTTATTATACACATTTTGGACTTCTATAACAAAAATATTCTGTATATTCTTGACTTCAATAAACTTTACCATTCTCTATATTTAAACGACATCTCGAGATTCGTTGTCTCGCAAGGTCTTCATAGGCAATGTAAACGATATTAGAGTTTCTGTAAAAAACGTTTGCGTAATACTGTGATAAAATATAGTTTTTAACAGAATTTAAATATAATTGCAAGATATCGTATGGAATTGGTATAATTCGAATCACAAATTACTTATAAATATTCCTATAATTTCTTATATTTATACAGTGAAGTAAAGAAATCAAATCTCATTGCCTACAAATGATGTGTATTGTCGAAAGTAATTTCACATAATTTGCGATTCTCTTACGTTTTTCATATATGTGAAAAGGAATTAAATAAATATAGAAAACGTTTGTCTCAAATATGAACTAATAACACAAAAGTTTAATTCTGGAGTTATAAATAATATAAAACTTTTTAAGGAACAAATAAATTACATCTTCTAGTGGCATATTTATCCTCGATATAACATTTGGTAGTAATCGTGCAACCTAAAAAAATAATCAGAGATCAATAATATGAAAACCTCGTTGACGAATTTTTTTACAATTGAAATACTTTATATATTCTACATACTTAACTCACTCCTCATTTATAATGTTAGTATCGATATTCAGTATTATTTATTGATTTCCAGAGCAGGGAACGAACATTGTCATTTAGAAACATTCTTTGCGGGTATATAACTTTTTACGAAGCAACATGGATGTTACATTTGTGAAGATAAACGTATTAGTCAGACATTCAGTATAATATTTACAGTAAATTTAAATCGAGCGAGGCAGTTAACAAGGTCGTATTTAGTTTTATATGTTAAGTTATTGTAACTTGTAGTTCCGTGTATTCCTGATTCAGTGTCATATTATAAGGACTTGTTACTTTAAATCTAGAAATCTTCTCCAATTAATGTAACATTTTGCCGTCAATTCAACAGAGAATTTCATATTTTCTGAAAGTGTTCAACAAATGTGGGATATTATACGAAATATGTTTTTTCATTGTAATATTTATGTTACTTATGCATAATATTTTAATGGCGTTCTACTTTTAACTGGCTGTAAAATTAGAAATTTAAATCGCTGAAATAATCCTCTCGGACATACGACCAAGGCGCCAATGACACGTAATTTCGTTTAACAAATAGAAGAAACTTTTATATTTGATTGTCAAATCATAGAGCAGGAACAACGAAGAGATTTCTAATGAAACTCGCGGAGAGGAATACATTTGAGTTTTATGTAAGTGTAAAATGCATTATGACTCTGAAAGGCTAAATCTTCACAACATCTAGGATTTTCTTTTTTCCTTTTTAATGTTTGTAGGAAAAATAAATTTATCTACAATAATGTAGTGTAATTAGAAAAAATACAAAATAAGAATACAGGGACCCTGAAGACGATTCTAAACTAGGATCACAACATTGACCACGCACGATTAAATTGCAATAGACTGTTTAACAAAAAATACAGTAATTGATTGTTTATAATAAAATTGCATAATTAATAGAGCATATACCTTTTTCTTTAGTAAATAATGTTCTCCAAATGTTTAATGTTGTAAATCTAGATGCTATATGAATAAATATTTATTGAAAATATAGTTTGGATGTATATTAGACCCGTTTCCTACTCAATATTTTTATTAAAATAAAGTTTTAATACTTGGGGTATAATTACGAACTCGTGAATTTCTTTTAGTATCATTGTTTTCTTTAAATATAAATTATTTGCTTTTAAATTCAATATAAAATTTATCAGTTTTGTACCTACCTCAGAGTTCTGGATAATCACGAATTACTATTTATTGACTACATCGGGAGCAACCCGTTACATAAACACGCGAGGTCTTAAACATTGATGGAAACATTGAAAATACATATACACAAAAGTTCACACTGCCAGTCAGCAGTACACCCAAACTCAGGAGGGCGTCACTTGATTAGTGTACACATTCCATAGCTTCATTCTTTGCAAATTTTTAAATGCAGCCTTCAAGCCATTTGACGAATGAAGTTATAGATGTAAACCGCAGAGCTATGAATTTATGCATCTAGAGTACTTATCGCGATATATCGCCTCGTCGTATCTAATAACCTGAACTTATGTAATTTTAAGCTACAGCGCTAATTCTTGCAGCCCATGAGAAGCGACAAAACGTTGTCAAGTAAGTGTTAATATTTACACGGATTATTGTCTTGCTTCTTTTATAATTACAGAAAGTATGTTAATTTCGTAACTAAGTAGAGTAAGTTTTAAGCAACACTCTGCCGTTAAGATTGCTTCAGTAACTTAGACTTGTTTTCTCACCAAACTGATTAAGTGCAAGTTCACATTCAGAATATGAGAAAGAATTGAAAAATATCATAACCAAGAGCATTTTTCATTTCTTTAACTATTCTCATATTTTTGGTATTAACATACAAAGAGCTATAAGGGGAAGGATATTTTGAGAGAATCTTTTATAACTCAGGATTTTCAAAACGGGGGCAAATCTATAGATAAGATCACAAAGAAGTAAAGATTTTACATAACGGTACAACAATTTGAAATGATTAAATGCACCTTTCCCAATTCTCCATTCAACAATTTTAGATAGAATGTCTCTATTTATTATAAAAAACAACAACAAAAAACGAATGTTGATACTTTCTTCACTATACTATCATTTCCCTTCACTGGGAAAGTTTCGAAGTAATTTTAACATTGGATGAAGCAGTACGAGCCATTAAAAATTAAAAAACCAAGGTGGTAGATTGATTCTCGTGATGCGGTTTATTCTTCAATCAAGTACAGGAGGTCGAGCAGGAGTTGCCTAGAGAAGAGACAACAAGTAGGAAGAGGTGCAAAACCTAGATAGTGTCCGGAAGGCCGAAGAACTGGGTGACAAACGAATAAAAAATGAAAAAAAATCAAGAAGTAAATAAAAACGGAATATTGTTGGTTTCCGATAATTGAAACTTATACATACACAAAGATACATTTCGTCGAAGAAAATTTAAAATTTTATTCTTCTATAAAAAATTTAAAAAAGATTCGCATTTCCTTTTGTGTATATTGTGGACTCCTCTCATGTCTTTAGATTGATCCCCGAGCGTCAAGATTCAAGGAGTCTGGAACACTCTTAATCAGTGTTCCAATCTTTTTCATCACAGGCTATCGCACTTTCTCCAGGAAAGAGGAACGATGTTTCGGATTCTGCTTGTTTACAGTCAGAATATCAAAATTTAATGTTCACTTATTGAAGTAAAATAGGTTGTATTTAATTGAATACAAGGTAGGACTCACCGCGGTTTTGAAACATTCACACAAAAAGGGTAGAATCTTGGCGTATTCTTGTCATTGGTGTCAGCAGAGAGGGAGGGGAACGGAAAGAGAAGGGAGAGGGGGAGAAAGAGAGAGGGAAAAAGGTGGAGAAAGGTGAGGAAGAGAAGGGGGGACAGATGCGCATGAGTAGAGTTGTGTGATTTCGTATCAAGATATTGATCTGTTGTATCTGCCTCAAAATCTATATGTCCTCTTCCAACCTATCTGTCCTCTTACTCGACCCTATCGCTCGGTACACAGCAAGAAATACCAAGTGCTCATATAATAGTTTACAACATACGTCGAAGCATTTGACGCATATCACTGCCATGTGGACTCATATGCTTTAGGTCAATATAACCCCGACCGATGACATTTCCGATAGCAAATGGAGATTTTGCTTAGCCGTCCATTCATATCCAGATCCTTTGAGGTGCAAAGAATATCGTAACTGTCAACTGACAGCAAATGGCGGAGTTAGAAGAAAGAAAAGTAAGTGACATTAATGCCCTAGGACGTACTCGAGTCTAAAGGGAGAAAATATATAAATTTTGGCATGACGACTAATACGCAGAGAACGCAAACTTCTGAAAACTTTGTAAATAGTATTCATAACTGTAATTATTTGCCATATGAAGTCATAGTGGTAATCTCAAGCACGTTATTTAGACTTAAGCACTGGACAAGTTAAAATAAAAATTCTAAACTTTCGTTAAAAATTCCACAAAGTTTATCCACAGATAATTTCACTGTCGATTTACAACAAAGCTTTGCATAACGTTTATATAATATCTGTCATAAAACATATTCTTGAAAGACTGAATACGGTTTTAAGACAGAGTATCATGTTCATTACAAGAATAGTAATCATTTAAATGAAGAGTTGTTCTCTCCTAATTTATGGCACATCAGAAAAGAACACTGTTTCACTAAAAATTCGAGTGGGAAAAAGACGGTGATAAATATAAGAATTTGAGACAAAAATTATTCTTTTGGGAGTGCTGAATGTTTCCGAACATTTTGGAACAGCTCAAAGTTTATTTCTTCACGAAAGAAGTTAATGAAAAGGATTGGCGTGATAATGTGAGTTAATATCTATTCACTTGTCCGACAGAGGAGACAAATTATTGAGACTTGAAATTTGTACGCAGAAGCCAAGGAAAGGGAATCATTTAAAGTTCGGCGACTACAAATCCTGTAAGTCCTTGCCGGGAAATTTAACTTCTTTAATTTGAGTCGTTATCTCCACCAATTAGAACTTACAAAACTAATTAAGAGAATAATAAGACTCAGCAATTCTCCAACACATGACAAAATACAAGGAAGTTCTTTAAGATGTGCTTCGTAAATTTTCTGACATTAAGATATAAATTTCTTTAATACAATAAAGGATTAGAAAAAATCAAGAAAAATTCATATACACCCTATGTGATAAAACCCGATGTATAAAAAACTGTCCATTCGATCACAAAATCGGGAAAAATCATAGTTCAGTGATTTCGTCATCCCCAATTTTTTATTAAAATATTAATCCAATATATTTGATAACAATGAAACTTTAAAATAATTTTATTAGTTATATTGATCTATTCAGAGATATTAAATGAATACTACTATGCTTATCAAAATAAGTTTTCAACGTTGTTTATAAACCTGTCACATATATTCCAGGTATAAATGAAATGTTGTTGCCAGGCATAAATAAATAAATAGATAAAGAAAAGAAAGAAAAGTAAGAAATAAAGAACGAAAAAGAAATATGTAAATAAATAAAAATACAAACGAGAACAATAATACATCTTGAAAATAAAGGACCTGAACTCAACCTGAAAGAACACACACACAGTGTACACACAGTCAATGAAATAAAAACAGCGGTGTGTTCGCGCGTGTTAAATCCCAGGCACATCGGTAGGGAAATATGTTTGCAGAGAGCGAGCGATCGAACACGTGCGAAACCACTTTGGAGCGAAGAGTTGAGTCGAGTCGTTAGCGAGTGCGGCTGGCGCCGGGCTGCCGCAACCGCCGCCGTGGTAGGTGAGTTACGTGTTTGGGTAAAGCCTAACCTCGTTGGAATCCTTTCCAGAACATTCGGCGACTCGAAGAACGGAACTTCGCGGCTCCGAATCAGAAGAGGCGGATCGGCGGCGGGGAACGAATCGGGAGAACGAGGAATGAGAGGAAATTACTCACCCCACTACCAGGGTTGAAGAGTCGAAAGAGGCTGGTGGTTATTGAAATAATTGAAAATGATGAAGGAACATAAGATGAAATACGATACATAGAGGACTAAAATATGGAAGTCCAACATTTGAACGCAGCTATGCTCAACGTCAACTCAGAGGAAAAAGATAAAACATGATCGGGAACGCACTGTCTTTATTAGTTAATTGTTAAGTAGTAGAAGTAAATTAGTTTATTGTCATCAACGTGTTCGTATGCCGTTTGTAACTGTTCTCTCGAGAATACATTATTAATTATTGTATTTATTGTAAAAGGCTCGATGTTGGTACAGGGCTTGAACACAGTGTAGCCAACATTTTTACTTCATAATCATCGATAAGGGTAACGATATGCGTACCTAGCGTTCTTTTGGCAGTACTTTCGGATTTCTTTAAATTTAAATCTAACTCCAACATCGGCCGTCAAATCAATTCACTCGCTCATATATCGATATTCTGTACTTTCTGAATCGAGCCTTTGGAAAGAATATTGTTTGGTGTCTTAGTTTGAAGTGTTGTACATTCTTACAGCAAGTAGTTGCTATTGTGACTACTATGAATATGTCAGTACTGATACCATCCCTGTCATCGATCCAAGGATTGTAGCAACGATGTACACGTCACTATTCGAATCTGCAGTAGCGTATGGCGCTGAAATATGGGGCGTTGGGGATTGCGCATCACTTAATTCGCTTCAAAATAAATTCTTGAAAAATACTCTCGGCGTGCCTCCGAATACAGCTAACTGTGGTACTCTTTGGAAATTCGGAGTTTTACCGTTAGAAGTAAAAATTATGATGAGGGCCATTAAATAATGGGTTTCAATCAGAAATGGGGAAAGGAACAATAATATATAATATTGCTACGAGTTAACGTGTAACGATGAGTGGGGTCAAAACATTAGAACTATAATCGAAATTGCCGGTATAGGACACTTCTGGCAGACAGCTCCGGCGGGATCTAATTATGAATTAATTATTCAGAGACTTGAAGACATAGAGAAACAAAACATAACGGCTGAGAGACAGGAAAAGAGGTTACTAATCGTGCAGAACATTGTGGCAAGAGACTGGGGGCGAAAACCGTACATGGACAAATTAAACAAGGTCGCAAGAACATGTTACGCTTGGTTTCGACTTGGGGGAAGGAAATTGAGGGGGGAACGAGATTCGCAATGCCCTTCATGCACGGGACAAGTAGACTGGGTCCACATTCTGCTAAATTGCGTTAACACTGAAATAATTAAAGAAAGTGACTTCTTGAGGGGGGATACTCTCGTAAACCAAGAAATTACACTCTAGTTTTTGAAATAACGCGAGATAATACAATCTCCGTTACTTTACTCCTTGGCAAGTTTCTGACTATGGTTCGAAAAAAAAGGGAGGCGGAAGTGAAGGAGATTGACCAGAATGAACACACTTAATTTAAATCTGTCTAAATTATTATTGTTATTATTATTATAGGTGATATTAGTAGTAATATTACAACTAATATCACTTATAATAATAATAATAATTTATTAGTCTATTTTAGTCTGTTTTCATTGATTTAAAAATATGTACATGTGCGGATATGGGTCCACGTACGTAAATATGTAAACAATATTTATTTGGGTATGTTGGTATGTATGTATATGTTATTTGCCCTGCAGATAAGTATGTATTCTTTCTATGAATTTACTTGATTCTACCGCCGCATTTTTTTGTCCTGTTACAGGTTTCCAGTTACCACCGCGATTCTTTTTATGCTTAGCGCGCTTGCCCTAACCGTTGGTTTTCCGTGATTCCCAACGTTGCTCAAAGAACTAAACAGTCACTTAAGTAATATAACAATAGCTGAGATTGAAAATTAAAATTATATTTAAAAAATAGCCATGACAGTAAAAAAATTCTTATTATAACTTATTAATTTCTTTTTCCGCTACTGATATCACTTACCTTCCAAATAATCGAAATATTTTAATACCTCTAATTTTAGTTAGTGTTTCAGTTCATTGAGAGTGAATACTATGGTATAGTATGCACAGCCCACGGTACATTTGAGGGTCTCTGTAAGGCGAACGGGTATTAAGCCCCGCCATATACATATTGTATATATTATTTTTGTTAAAATAAAGCCCTTTTTGAATTGAATTGAATTAATATGTCTTCGGGTATTGATTAAATTCGTAGAAGTTGGCAATTCGTGTTCGGCAGCCATATCGCATTATTTTCGGTAATGTTAAATGACTTAGAGTAAAAAATTTTTATCGGACACCGACGAGGGTCTATTGAGACACCCTCTACGAGGATCTTGGAGGAAGATCTTGGAAATTCACAGGGAAAGAAAATACATTGCTGAATTACAAGATCGAGCAGCCAAAATTACGTTCTAACTTCGATTGGTTTGTGTTCGGAGAAAGTCTATTAGTAGCTGAATCTCTTGTGTCAGTCATAGTTGGTCACGAAAAGGATCTTTGCAAAGGACAAGTCGGAGAACGAGCTAACTTTGTGATGAGAAAACGAGATGAAGATAAAATACTACGATTTTTTGAGAAATATAAAGATTTTTCATTGCACTTGGTATAAGAAAAAATATTTAAAAAATCAGTGAGGTGAAAATGGAATTCCCCTTTTTATACATTTTTTGCTATTTGAATATACTTTCAACAAAATTTGTTTGCAACAGGTGATGTCTCCATAAAATGCATTCAATAAATTCAATCATTGCCGAGTCAATGGAGTCAATTTAATTTTAGAAGAGGTATTTTGCGATGTATTGGGTTTATAGTTAGGGGTAAAGTTACTAAGAACCAGCATGCTACAGGATATTAACTGAAACTCAAAGTGTTTCTACTATAAGCGCTAATGTGCCCTTGGGGTGCACAAAGAGTAGAGCTTCGTAATAACTTTGCCATTGTACAAGACGTTGATGATGCAGCCAGTATTATAGTAAGATCTTTTGACCCCCAACGATATACCCGGTACTCATTCTGTAGCATGAATTAATCGGAGACTAAGTGAAGACGTTTAGGTGTGAGTGGTAAACCCACTTGAGTTCACTAAGACTACAACGTTGAACCAGAAACTCTGAACTCCACTTTACGAGGTTTGTTGAGACACCACAATCATCATCATTTATTAAAATATCCAAGCCAAAATAAATTTATGCTAATTCGCATAACAAAATTAACGATTGAAAAGACAATTATTTTAACATCTAAACCCGGCGAGATCGATGTAATCTACCCGAAATATTGAATGCCATTAGTTTCTTCACGGACTTAACTTTGTATTTGAGTTGATTAGTTTCAAAACCAAATTTAAAAATAATACATACCTTAGTTAGCGAGAACGACTATGTGAAAATACATGTCAGCTAGAACTCGGTAAAAGTAGCTTCTCACTTCGTAAAGAATTAGCAACTCTCATTTAAACAACTTTGTACCTACACAACATATGTTACGTGTATAACAAGACAATAAAACGAGGCTTCAGAAGAGTGTTTCTGGGGGACACTGAGCTATTTTCCGACCACGGATGTACGTACATAACACCAGTAAATTATTCACCATCGCATAAAGCATTTCTCAGCTTACGGAGTCTCGCAAACTGCGTGTATGTAAACCCGCGACAAAGCCGCTTTAACCGCACGACCAGAGATGGAGCGGAGGCAGTCCAGTAAATCGCTGGAGAGCGACGCGACGCGTGTAAATCGCGAGAACGCAACGCACCGCCGCCGCGAAATCGCGGGCGTGCACGCGGCACTGCGTGTGATGAACAGCATTCGGAAAACAACGCTCTCAGATTATCGGCGAGGGGCTTCAACGAGATCGGTGAGCGTCGGGTTGTGACGCAGCTACCAGCGCAACGCTGGTGGCAGGCAGGAAATGTGATGAAGGACGAGCGTTCACGGGCGCAAATCACCTGCAGCCCTTATGCGTTGTCAACTCCACACACGATTAGAAGCGCTATTGCGGAGAGAAACTCAGATCAAATCCATCGGAAGGAGCTTCGAAGTTCCGTATTGTGAAGATGATTATTTCGCATCTGTAAAACTGCGCAGGCGTCTACATTATTCTTCTCTTCACAACAAAAAACAAAATTTATAAAGAAAATATATTTAATTCTCAAATTTACTAATATTTCAAACACATTTCTTTAAAAAATAATTAACAATTAATGTTAGTGCAAAACAATTAATGTTAGTTAAGTTAAATAATTTACTTGCTTCCTATATTTATCTCGATTGAAATGAATTATTGCCTTGATATATGATTTTCAAGAACTTTCAAAAACTAAAATTATGTAGCAGAAATACATTATTTTAGAGCGTCTATTATAAATTTTTAAGCAATATACCATGAATGCAAATGTATTAGACACAAAATATACTATAGGCTTACAACACTTTTGAAGAGTCGAGCCGTTTTTTGAGAAAAAGTGTACTTTGACAGGTTATATTATAGGGAAGAGTACGTGCATCGGCTGGAAATACGCAATACTGCAAATAAAGTGCTCTAATTAACTTGGTGTTGGCGAGCCCTATAGCCCCAATTAATAAAAGTACTGCAAATACGAAATTTCCACGAAATTAATTTATTCGTTTAGTCAGAGTCACTGTGTACAGCTGGAGATAAGATGTATGGACAAAATTCTAAAATATTTTTCAGATTTAGGAACTTCCAAAATGGATATTTCCGTCAAAATATCGAGATCGAATTTTAACGATTACAAGACTTCCTAATACTACGTACATGAGATACTAAAAACATGTCAAGCAACGCCTCAAATATTCAGCTCTGACAAAATTTAGCATATCGTTTTATGGATGAATATTTTTTATGGCAGACAAGTCTCACTAGAATCGGCTAAACATAATTATATTTCATTAAACACAAACGCCATCAAAACTTAGCATTCTAAAACAAACGAAATTGTTTTCACCAACAATCACAAAAACTGTAAGCATAATAAATGATTATATCAATACAATTGAACTTTTCAATATGTTACCAAATAATCTAAAAAAAATTAGGTAGCGCAAAAAAACAAATTAAAAACTGGGTCAGAAAAATGCCTAAAAGTAAAAATAGAGTATAGATTGAATATGTGATTGATTGTTGGCGTAATTAAAAATTAAATTAACTTTTGTAGTCTCGCCAACCATGTTTATTGTTAGAGCCGACTTTCAGTATTCGCCCTCCGGACAAGGAAAAGCGGCAAATGACAAGGAGGCACAAAAGTGGCAACGTGGTCCGGAGGAAGAATACTGAAGATGACCGCTATGCGCTCGAAAGTCGGTTCGAACAATAAACATATGGTTGGCGAGACTACACAAGTTAATTTAATTTACAAATAAGAGCTTATCATATAATTTTCTCAAAATTATCTATATGTAAATATTATGAGCACTCAGTTATTTAGTGTAAGTAACTAGATGTAAGTTCACCTGTCCTCCTCACAGGTAACTTTGTTTATCTCTCCAGAAGTGCAAATCGATAATTGTATTGTTTTTCATTTATTGGTCAACAAAGTTAAAGTTAAACTATTCCTGTCAACAATGGTATTCGCCCAATGCTACAGGACACCTTCCGGAATCCCTCAATATCATTTTCTCTTTTTCTTCTTCTCTTTCTGCGCTCTCCTCCCCTCATGATACCGATAGCAGGCAGACAGCAGGTCCCATATCGATCGCAGTCCTCGCCACCAGTTGTCCTTACAACACATGTAGGGTAGAACAGGAATGGGGATGATGTTCAATTGAGAAAAAAGAGTTTCCAAAGCATTCACTACATAACTCAATAGAACTCAGTTCACCGTGTCTCCTGCACATAGGAGAAAATGCCAAATCTGGAAGAATTTCAAAAATCCAAAGTTTCGATTCATCAGGATTTTGAAAATTTTGTTTCTTACTTGGAATCTGTTATGGATGTTATTTATTACAGTTTGGAAGTCGAAATCAAAATTAAAATAAATAAGACCGTTCCCGTAAGCGTAAATATTAATCATTAATAAGAAAAAAAGATATCTTCATAATTGGTATGTAATTTTACTGTTGCGAAGTCAATCAAAAACATTAGTGGGAAAGTGATAAACGTTATTTACAACTATACCGCAAACCGACACTCGGGGTAAACTGTTCATTGTGTATGTACTGATACCTAATTAGGATATTTATTTGGCAAAGACTCCATCAGAACACTTGCTGTTTCCAACATATATTTTTTTCATAACCTTTTTGATTGTCCAAAATATTCGTCCTTATCACCAATATTTCAAATTGTTTCGCGGCGTTCATTCAGAAATAAGTAATCAAACTATTACAATCAATTACTCAGCTCCCTCCGTTTTGTGGAAATAATTGTATCATTTCTTTGTAAATTTTAAATAATTTCTAACGACGAATAACTCGTGCATCTTTCAACGTTCAGCAAGTCGCAATTTTATCCTCGTCAAATGTAGTCAAACTAGTTCTCCACAGCCAGACTTATCAGTGAATTCAATGTACTTCAACTCTTCAGTCCACGATTACGAATACGGTCATAATACCTCTGGATTTTTTTTTCGGAAATGTGCGTATGAAATCTTCAACTATTAGTCCGCCCAGAGTTAAAAATAAAAAGATCTATTTTTCCTTCTTTTGGGGAATGTTTTGTCACGTACGGCGATGTCTACCAGACATAGAGCGTGTAGTCTATGTATTCATCCGCATTGCAAAAAAGGAAAAATACTTTATGGCGAAATCCAAGGGAGCTAACTGATGAGGAAAGGTATGGAATGACATGGAACAAAAGTGGTGGAATGCACGGAGCGATGGGAGGGAACCCCAATGAACGGATGCTCAAATAACTCACAGACTAAAAGCGACTGTCCGATGCATCCAACCTTCGTCAGAAGGATATTTAACTAAAAGTGTACTTCCATTTCATGGTCGCTCATAGTGCCATGTCTGGCTTTCAATTGCGATATTTCGTAATGGACGAGTGAAATTAAACTGCTCTTTCCAACTTTTTCAGAAGATGACATAGCAAAGAATGGTAACTTCATTAATTTAGAAATTGTGCATTCGGAATTGTCAGAAACGATAAAACAAGATAAGCGCTGAAAAATATTAAATGACTTTGAAAATCAACTATTAAATAAGACAATCATTCAGTTACCTTCACTATATTGCTCTCGTATCTGCGTATGTATGACACGGAATAACGAATGTTTTTCATCATCAACTTTGTTTAATTAAAAATTTGACATTATAAATACAACGCTCTGTATGTGTGATTTCTGAACCAGGTATGAAGAGAGGAGGGGTGAATCTACAAAGTAAAGTGAGTAAACCTATGAAGAACTTCAGGGTACTCAATTAAATAGCAAACAGAGTTTCAGAAAAGATCATATGAACTGAAATTTATGACAACAGTGTAGAATGCGGGTAATTAACTTCGAGGTGACTCAAAATTTAAAATGTTTCGGCACCAGGTGGAGCAAAAATATATGTTATATTGTGATTTGTTTGAATTTGGAACGAATTTTTACACTATTTATCTAATCCTCTAAAGAAATCGATGAAATGGTAAGTAACGAGAAAACAGAAGCTAGAAAAAAAATTCGAGAAAAAATTACTTGTATTCTGTTTTGTGGAGTTCCACATATATTTTTGTGAGATTGCCTACATAATTCGGTAGAAAAAGTAATATCAAATTTCAAGATTAAAAACTTTTTTCTTATTTTTTTAAGGTCTTGGTGGGAGGGAAAGTATGGGACACCTTTACATGAAGGAGAAAATACACCTTCCATAAGTACTATTTATCTCATTCGAATAATAGACAGCTTTGAGATAGGTAATGCAATACAATGGTGAAAACTGGCGAGACGTCTGCAATACTGGTCGCAAAATTGGTCGTAATAATGGAAATGGTGGTAAAGGAGTTTGACAGGAGGAGACGTAGGAGTTCGTCAAGCGCAATGCATTCACGTAGCGTAACTAGATTTCGCTCTTAATACATTTAGGATGGCGTTCCACATGGAGGGATGTTACACTAAAACTAGATTTGATTATGGGGACGGAAGGGAGGGGGTTGAGGGAGGTTTCACCTAAGAATCGCCTTTGCGACCTGCGGCGCCCGCTCGCTCCCACTTCTACCCCCCTACCCTGGCATCTTCCCGTGAGTCAGACGGGCGCCTGGCTCTCTCCGTCGTCACTGCTGTGGCAATTAGGCAAATGCACTTACTTAAGACAACTTAAGGGAACGAGCGGGCGAGTGGCTCGACGTCCGCGACGTCCTGAGAAAAGAAGCGGATTGAAACTCACGAGGGGATACACAGGCAAGAAAACTACCTCCTGAATGAAACATTGGCTGAATGAAATGCACGCAAATATATACGTTCACCGTACATCATTACGGCGTTGCGAAAGCCATCCAATGCAGGACAACAATGAGATTCCGAATTCCGTGGGTATATCAGACCCCACATGACAATATTTCCATGCAATTCATTAAGGTGCTTCCAGGTTTATAACTATTGCACCTCGGATATTATTTCCACAAATTACTCCCACAGAGCGGAAAATCTCGCGGCAATTTGTTTCGCAAGAGCGCTTTCGCAATTAATTGCATCCTAAAGGAGACTTCCTCGTGTTGGTAGTGCATGAATGTACATATAGTTGAAAAACCGGAATGTGAAGAAGCTTTGGAAAAAGTGTCATGAACAGAGAAGAGAGAAGATTAAGGGAGTGAGCCTGCTCTGGAGCCTGTAGATTGTTCGACCACGCGCGAACAGGCGTGTGGGTTGGTCTTCATGTCAGAAGCATTGAAGTGGAACATTGAAGCATGACAAAGTGCATATGAAAGGCGAGTGTCAAATTTTCAACAGGAAGCACGTCAGACACGTTAGTGGCGTTGTAGGCGTACGAAACTTTGTCTTCGGTCTTCTTACAGATTTTTAAACTAAATGAGGAGTTACCTTTAGGTTTATTCTTCTTATGTGGCATTCGTTATTTTTATTTTAAAGTTTTCCATTAATATTTATTTTGTCACACTGTTCAAAAAAGTTATCAATTCTTTCCTTTTTTGTTTTTTGTTATTTCCTATGAGCGGAATATCCGTCATTGCTTAGCGCAGTGATTTCAACATAAATTATTTTATTGTTTTATCTCCGTGAATCAATTAACACGAACTTTCGAAGTGTAACTATAAATATAAACGACACTGTAATCGATGTTGAGATAATTTTGCCTATTATTGATTTTGAGTCGAAAACCTACAAGAATATATATGAAAAAATAAGGCAATAACATCAAAAGCTCACCCCCTATACGGACAGCAGCCAGCTCCACATCGCCTGAAATCTAGGAAGAGTTTCCTCCACGTGCCAGAAGACCTAACCGAGTCAGTTCATCAGACCAGCCTAAAAGTTTGGCGATCATGTAATAACCATCTTCGAGGCTGGATATTGCCATCTGAAGACCTTCCACCCGCGCATAAAGAGGACTGGCCGACCTGGAAATTCATAAACGGACTTCGAACGGGAGACACCAGGTCGAGGGTGAATATAAATAAATAGAGCTTCCCTTGAGAAACTTCAACGTGTGAATGTGGCGACGAGCTAAGAACTGCCCACCTTCTTGAGTGCTGAGTTGCCCCAGCGGTGTGCAGTGTGCAAGACTTGATGGTAGCAACTGAAAATACCGGTGACGTGGTCAGATTCTGGTCTAAACATGTATGAACACAGCGCACACATAAGTGATATTCCTTTCTTATTATGTTTTAAATTGTGTTAGAAGCCTCTGACACGATAGTAATTGAATGTAAGGGTATATATGATTGCCACATTTATATATCACTTGGAGACAGTAGATCTTATACCCTGTTCGCTCTACAACCAATAATAATCTTTAGCGGATTCAAAATTAAGCTTGATAATCACCGCAAATGCCAATTAAGTCCCACTAGAAAACTTTTTCCACTGCTAACCATATTTTCCATTTCACTAGCAATTATCATAAAGAATTCATCATATAGTTTAAAATTGTATATCACTATAATACGTTTTTATTTCGGTGATACAAAAATTGCATTGAATTTACTTTTATAAGTATAAATTAATTTTTCTTTCACGTTTATTTTAATTCTTCATGGTGCGCGCTAATTTTACTACGATATTATAAAGTGTGTGTCCGAGTTATATATCCATGATAGCTATGAGTATTTTAACTCATGAATATGGTAGCTATGGAAAATATAATAACTCATAAAAATTTCGTATCCGATAAAATAGTTTTACTAGACAAAAAGAATTTAAAAGCAAATTTTTTTTTCAATTTCTATCAACTTTATTTAACTGTTGTACTAAAATAATAGGAAAATGTGAATAAACATTATAGTAAATACTACTTTATTTATTCATAAGTGGATTTAAGACGGGATTTTTTTATTAAAAATAATATTTTTTACAAAATTGTGTTAATTATTTTAGTATTTTCCCTAATATCAGTTCGCATAACAATAAACGTATAAAATATTTAACACTATCAATTTTTACGATAAATTATTTTAACGATAAGCTTAAGCCGTCCCGAAATATGCACCAAAGAGTAATAGGGATCCAAAAAGTAATTCTCCCTTTTTTTTGAAATGTGAAATAAAAATTGAAGATTCTCGGTCCCAGTGTTGGTAATTAATTACAACAGAGGTTTGCGTGGTGTTCTATGTACTCAGAGAAACCTTCTCCTATTATTTAAATTCTTTAGTTTATTCTATGTAGTCTCTGTTTTTTTTTAAAATTTATTTCAAATAAAATGGAATCCCTAATTCTGAACTCGTTGTGTAATTTCCTCGCGTATAATACTCGATTGTCACCTGGTGAAACATGGCTGATTGTAGTGCAATATCGATATCCGCATGGAAAAACTGAGAGCGGAGTTGTCAACCGTCACATGAATTTCCTCGTCAAAACACATGGATGGAAGGCAATGCGTTGAAAGAAAGGGAGTGAGTGAGAAAGTCGATAAACCGAAGCTTTTGGTATGAGAAGGAAATGTCTGCAATGTGACATTTCATTGGTCAGATCGTGTTTTGTTTCGAATCCACAGAAATATATTCTGTATTTTTGAGCACAGTGGATGAAGTTAAAAGTAAAATAATACTTTATATCTCATAATTGTCATAGTACACATCAGCTACCGAGAAAGCCAGAAGATATTTTGAGAAATGTGATCCAAAAATAATACGATTTCCTGTATTTCAGTATGCCAGTAATAAGCATAAATAATTGATCAAAATATTAATTACCATATAGATAATACCATCAAATCCACTTCCTTCAATATATAATACTTGAAACAAACTCGAGATTTAAATAATGTAAATTATAATTCTAACAGTAATTTTGAATATGTCATTAATTAAGAGTTTACAAATACAAATTTTCCAGTGAATAATTAGGAGTAGAGAACTGAATAGAAAGTAAAACGACTATTAATCATCTTTGAACAGAATATATAAGAAAAGAATGTATAGAAGGTCCATCGAGGAATACATTTTGGATTATATACGAGTATATAACACAACATAAATAACAGTGCATCAAAAATCCTGAATCATCTTTTCAGCTAGTCTTAAACAAGAGCGTTATAAAAAGATAACATTTAGAGACGTATTTGAATAAATTTACATTACTTAAATTATGTCAAATGTGTTGGAGGCATACTTTTGTGACACAACTGAATCATGATTTAATAGAACCATATTAATTTATCACAGGAAAAAATTCCCTTATTTTTTGAAACAGCACAGGTAAAACTGTCTCTAAGCCTGTGTTATATCAATAAAAGGTGAAACAGTTTTCATTTTTGGAGAAGTTTGTATTTGTGTTTATTTAATAACACCTATGATTAAGTATGTTTAAATTGTCTAACAAATCATAGGTAAATATGTTGCAAATCCACTAACATATTATATCAGAAGACAAATATTTTAAATTAAAAGTCGTTATCAATTACGTTATTATATTATACGCTTATTTTAAAGTAGATCTCAATTATTTTTCTGTCTTTCAGTAACCCGCACGAAACATAAACGTTATTCAGAATAATATACTGTGTCTGAAGAAATTCATGAAATTCACCGAACAATGAAATGAAAAAACATTATTCTGAAGCCAGAAAAAAAATTAATTCAAGGTAGATAATCGTAGGCTAAAAAGAAATGGGCTGCGAAAGGAATTGTATGCCATTGAAAGAGCAGAAGAAGGAATAAAATAAAAAATAAAATAAAAAAAGGGAAGAGGGAGAGAATGAGTATTTCCGAGCAGCGCCGAATGCAGCAATGCAAAGAAGGAGAAGCAATGAAGACAAGAGGATACGCAAAAGAAGATCAGCATGCGTTAGAATATGTGGAAAGTTGGGCATGTTAGATATTCGATACAGAGCGGGAATCGAAACCACTGAATCGAAATAAGGGCGCTTGATATGCGCCTCTGAAGAGTCCCAGGTGGATGGGTAGAACTTCAACAGATTCCGTAAAGGCTCTCTTTTATGCGATAAAAGAATCTTTAACTTCTGTTCGCAGCGGAATTGTCTGATATTGGAATGAAAACTAAAAGACGGCAAGTTGTTCACGAAAACCTTCCATTTAAAAATAAAAACTTCCACAGGATTTCTAATACATGAGTTCATAGTTCCCGAGATGATTTTGTTCCAAATTGTAGAGATTCCATTCAAATTTATAGAACTAACTACTCTTAAAATAATTCTAACACAGGGAAAAAGAAAATTCAAATGCGAACTACAAAGAGATAAGTAAAGAAATTAATATAGTATTCCACAGGAGTGTAAGAAAATTTAATAGAAAACTAGCGAAACACTTCAGTTTTCGATTTCACAGGTCTAATTGTTCGTAACATGCTTGTTTTCAAAGATGTTATTGAAATATCTATGCGGTCGCAAAAATATTGGAGGAAATTAGTATAAAATGATTACAATGAAAACGCCTGAGAGTAAAACCCGGTTATGCAACCTGCAATGCATAGGCGTATAAACGTAAAATTGGTGGCGTCGCAACGATGTTCCTTGTATGATAAGGGTACGTAAAACACGTTTTCCGAGTCAACAATAATTTGTCACTTTCATAATCGAGGATAATTCAATCTCCTGTAAAGCGAGAATAATGCTAGTAAGGATAGATAAGAGAGAAAAAATTGGGGAATATGTTCCATGTAATACTATGAAAATGAACGAGCCCTGTGTTATAGTTGTATTCAAAAAACAGTATACACCAAATTTGGGAGAACTGCCAACCTACACAATTGATTCCCCCTATGTCGTATACAACTCGACTAGTGATATTTTCATCTTATACGTTGGATTCACTACCACCAAACTTGACGAACTAACTCGAGGAGAACATGTTCTTAAAATTTTCTTTTTTTCCCTTTTTTAGAGTAACAGAAAATCACAATTCCCATTTACAAAATACATGTGTAATTTATGCAAGAAATCTTTATTTTTTAATCTACTTTCAACAAAATTCATTTTACGGTAGTTTCTTTGTTGTTTCCATAGCGTTGGTACGCCCGTTACGAATGTTTCAATAGTACCACACGGAAATTTTAACGTGCGTGCTTCGTTTGCCGAGGTGTTATCGTTTAATAATTTCTTGAGCGTGTGTTACTTTTGTCAACCATGGCCGAGAAACTGAAAAGGATTCCTGCAGTTCAGAGTTCACTGCAGAAGAGTATTTTCCACATGTACTCGTTCATTAAGAATGACCCTCGTGAAAAGAGTATATTTGATACTGGTGGTGAAACGGAAGTTTTGGTGAGAATTGCCCAACTATTAGGTGTAAGTATTTCTCTGCATTATCTATGATTTCATGTTATTCGTAAGTTATCAATTAAAATACTATGTAATACAAGTATGTGCATTTAGGTTAACCAACAATGAACACTTTTAGTTCAGTTTAATAATGCATTAAATGTAAATGGGTTCCCCCTTTTTTTCTTTGTATTTATAGTAAATAAATTTAATAAATATAGTATTTATTGTATAATTTGATTTACACACTTTTTATTCTTTATCCTTTTGTACTTCATAAAGTGCTTTGAATTTGATTTCTATCTAGGGTGCTTAATATTTTCTTACCATTACATTGTCAGACACATTTTCCATGTAGTATCAAAAATTCATTTAATACTAAATTGATTCCAATTAAAATTAGTAATATTATGTTATTTAAAATTGCGAGTTCATCTTTCGTTAAGGGCTCAATTAATTTTTTTTTTAATTTATCGGACCAAAATTGCACAGATTTTTTGCGTGTTTTGTTCGATATTATGTAGTCAAGTCAAAGCGAGTGTCGGGTTTTTGTTCTAAAATATTGGTGGTGGCTGCCCTGAAACACCAATCGAGTCCGCCCGGAGTCAGCCATCTTGGTGTTTTTGGTGTATTCTCTTACGGTAACTTGGCTATAGGAGTGGAGTTGCTTTGTGGTAGCGGAAGCTTGGGTATCACGAGCTCTGATATTGAGAATTCATAACTCCGACCTAATCTAATGCAAACTTTCTTCACCGATGCCATACAAAATGGAAGTCATGTGCTTGCCACTGAAAGCTTTGAAGCTCCACACCGCCCCATGCTCCTCCCTGTACAGACAGATCTATCAGCCTCATTAAGCCATCCCTTCACAAGGCCCTCAGTCAATGCAATTAATGTTTACGGAGCGAATTTAGAAGCCGTATGAAAACTCAACTAGCATGAAGTTGGGACTGTTAAATGAAGAACATTATAAACGGCATTCTCTCATAGTAAACAAAATAAACTGCCCTTATAATGCATGCTACAGTTACCTGAAAATAAAATTCACTTGTTCACAGAGAAGTACATTTCTCAGAGTTACTATTTTCAAAATCAGTAAATTCGTCGTTCAAATATGAGCTCTACACCACGAGAAAAGAATCGTCAGATCATGTCTGATCATGTCTGATCATGTCCACTTTTGCCATCAGAAATCCGTCATCGTTATTATTTGCAGAATAGTTGGTGAATTTCTTAACCTGTCAATTTTTTGAGTTAACGAATAATACTATCAAACAACAGGGTCAACCTTTCTTCTAGAACAATAATCACCATCAAATGCTGTAATAACTTCAATATGACTAAAAAGAAATTTGCCTATTTTTTCTTAATAGTTAAGTTCATTTCATTTATTATTATGAATGCTAAAACGTAGTAAAGTAGATACGCGTTTAAAGATATGTGTACTTCAAAAAGTTTTCTTAAAGTGTAAGGTAACAAAAATAAAAATTGTTAAATAGAAGAAAGAAAAGTGATAAACAATTTAACGAATTTTTCCCATCCCTTTAATTCTATTTGCCACTTGTAGCCGCATATACTTTATTAACTCATTTTTCGACTTAATAAAGATAGTTTTGATACATGATTACGTGTAATGTGCTTGGAGCAATTGATTTCAAACACTAAATGAACATTTATTAACTAGTTATAATATCTCGTTTTATGAAAGAATATATTGGCGGTGGCCGAGACAAACTGCTAACATCCAACCTCAAAGTACGGGAATGGCGATAGCCCACAAATTGGTGCCCAATGAAAGTACAGATCACAGAGTAATCGCTTTAGTGGAAGGACCTTTCTCCCTCTCCAGAATTCAAGTGCTCTGCATGCAGAGGCACGAATTTTACAACGGTCATGATACTAGTTTACCTCTGTGAGAAGGGGGGAATTATTTCCTTAACCTCTCGACAACTTCTGAATAGTCGCAACATAATTGAATTTTTTCAATATTCAACAGACAAAGCAACTGAGATATGATCAGTTTCGAAATATTTTGGTATTCCATTTTTTTTAAATAGTGCTTTATTAGCCACATCAGAATTGCATAAATTGCAGGAAATATTGAATTGTAAAACAGCATTTACGTAAATATTGATTAATCACTTCTGAATACATTTTCTACATTGATAATCACCTAAGGTCCATACCAACTGCGTTTTTAAACTTTCTCCTCTCCCACTAATACAGATGGAGTTTAACTCCACGGTTGTGGTTCTCGTACTAAGTTGACGTTACAGTGGCCTGAGTCTTCGCCAGCGTAACCACAGAAGGGAGGCTGAGATAAATGGCGGAGGAACCCCTCAACGCGTGAAATGAGGAGAGCGAGGGAAGGCTGCGGGTGGAGACCCGTTCTTCCTTCCTCTCTTCTCCTTCTCTTGAAGCATTCGTAATGGGAGGGGATTCACTCTACTTGATTCTGAACGGCTTTCTTGCCAAGTCATCGGTATGCTAGATTATACCCAGTATTAAATCTATTCTTTTCTTGTCGTTCGATTTGTTTACACTTTCTGCAAGTTTCAGTTTGCAATTTCTAGCTCGTTTAATAAATCTTATTTAACTTTTTTCTATTACATGACTCATTACATAGGATTATTCATACTTGAAATGTTATCAGCCATAATAATTACTGGGGATTGCTATTCTTGCATTTAGGCCAACAAATAAATAACAAAATTATGTCATTTCGCCAACGATTCGACAATTTGTTTTAGTCATCATCTGGGCTCAATAAAGAAGAAGAAAAATATACATTAGTTTACCCAGCCACATGTTTACTTATCATCTCAATGGTGACTTCACACATTTTACCCAAAATGGAGCACGTAACATAAAGCATCGTCATAACTACAGTAAATGATTAAATTCTGATTGGATTGTTTTTGCTGTTACTCAGATGTTTCACTTTCCAAACGTATCCATTTTGAGTATAGTTTCCAAATGTAATTTACACATTAACATGAAGTATTGTATTATTTAGTCACGTTGCATGCTACATAATGTATCAAACTCCCAGGTCATATAACTCATATCCATTAAACAACAAATAAAAATCATGTATTCCGTGCCCTCCACCTAAGCCTATAAATTCTCACGCGAAGTACTATTTCAGTCTAGTAAATTGTGGACGCGTTGTAATTCCTCCCTCGGTAAGATTACACGATCCCGTAATTACCGCTTGGCCCCCGTTGCAACGACGTGAATTCAAGTGCAAGTGTGACCGAGAACGTTGCTTCCAAGGACGCCATTCCTTATGGTTGGGAACATTGTGACCATAATGCGGTTGCCGGTAAATTTACGGCGACGAAACAGCAGGAAGGAGAATTAGGTTAAGAGTTGAGGGAGAAAAAGTAATAGTAATTTATATATCAACTAATAATAAATCAAATAGAAAACATATGGTAATGATAAAAAGAGCTGTGTAACACATTCAATGAGAGGTAATGTGAAAAGCACTGGAAGGAAACACACGCTCTGGGAGAGAATTCTAATGTCGCGTAAGAATTATGGGCTCCTAACTAACTCGCAAGTTTCCTTCTACGTATGAGTTATGAAGCGGAAAGGAGCCAATCAGAACGGGTTTATTAAGGCGGAGCGTGTAATATCTTTCCTGAGCGTCGTCACATCAATACGCCGTCCCTGTTGCAGCTCCAACGCACGTGCAATATCATAAGGACGAAAGGAATTTGGCGGATTACACTATTTCCGTCTTCCAAGCTTTATTGGCGAGTAATTAATGAACTCACAAATTTGCCAAGAAGCATCTTAATATTACAGCTACATAATTGCATATTACAAATAATTTATTTGTTAATAAGAAAAACGTTTAAATATCTCAAAAAGATACAGCACATATTTCAACGTAACAAACAATATATGCAGCATCTTATGGTGAAAACTAAATTTGAATATCTCAAACAAGTATAATATCTCGCTAAAGGGTAACAAGAAAACGTATGAAAATAGATCACAAAATAGTTCAATTTAATAAATTGTCCTCACCTTAAGTGAGTAGCTTTATTTCCAATATTTCATTTTTTATAGGATGGTACAAATACTTTTAAATTCATAAAGAAATATTCAATAGACCTTCAAATAAAAAACAATGAATAATTTTCCACAATTATGATAGAAACGCACCACACAGAAAAATATGAAAACTAAATTAACAATAGAAATAGAATAGGTTACATTAGAAAAATACAATCGCGAGATCGCCGTTTTCGTAAAATAAATTACGTCCATTTTTTCTGGATTTCATTGCATCCAATCGGATATTCATTGTGAATATAAATGAGATATTCAGTATTTTATATTGAGTAAACATGCAAGAGGCGGAGTGAAATATTTCGGAGGAAGTCGCTCTTGTCGGAGTTTAACATGTAGAAAGCTCTTGGCAATTCCGACAACAGAGGCAAGTGATTTGTTACTGTAAGCTACTGCACTGAGAAATAAAACAATATAATACTCATATGCACCACTGGTAATAAACTGCAATATCTAAAAAATTCCAGACCCAGAAATTGAATCGAAGCCAACTCTTTCACTTTGGTGATAAACACAAGACCTAAAACAAGCATTCCATAAGTAAGAAAATAAAACCTTTGATAAATGATCTGATCAAACTAGTTTATTACATAAACGAAAAGTTATTTTCAGTTTATGTTAATAAATAACAAAAGAAACGGGTCATGAATTTCGAATGTTATCATTGTTTTTGGTTGATTATGTCACAGAAAAATGTTCGTTCTCCTGATCATGTTAATTAGATAAATTCTTTTGTTTATTACGAGTAGTTAATACTAGAGATAAAACATATCTTTTTTAAATATATCATCCACAATACAATTAATGCAAGAAACAAAATAATTCAAGGAAACACAACTACAAGAAATAAATATATCATAAAACACTTAGTCTCGTCACAAAAAATATCGTCATTTTGTTTAACAAGCTCGAGCTTAATGCTCGGGCGATTAATTCATGTGGATATCATTCATGCGAGTGGAACGCTACGAATTTCCGTGAGCATTTGGCAGGCGCGTACCGCGTAGTGCGAACGGCAAAAATCATCAAAGGGAGACAACGAAACACATTTCCCGACGTGACAGGCGGGGAGTTGGAGGTACGAAAAAAGGGTGTGGGGATTGGGAAAAGCAGTCACAAGAAATGGAAACGCAATGGGGTGTGCAGCGAGAAAAAAGCGGAAAGGAAATGCAGAGTCCAATGGCGACAAGGGAGAGAAAATTGAATTGAGTATTAAAACAAGTGGCTCTAGTGATACAGAGGGTCTCTAGTCATGAGATTCGGATGATATGAGGCTTATTGTACATGAAAAAGAAGCTACTGAGGGAGAAAAACGAATATCAAGAGAGAAAAGAGAAAAAAAACATACTCGTTTAATAACCCTCCTCAGCCGAATTAGATGAGGTTTTCAGCTGCGGTTTCACTCACCTACTCCAAGCAAATGTCGGTTCGGTACTATATGTTCTCCGGCAACCCAACATCTCTCCTTCCCAATTCCATTAGCCAAGTCCAACGGTTAGGTGGTAGAGCGGGCCTCATGGCCTGAACCTCGGCGAAAGGCATAAAATAAATAGTTATGAGGTAAATTTATTCATTTAGAAAAGTAGAACAAGAGATCTTCGTTAAATCAATACTTTTTGGGGTTACACAAGCTCAAAATAATGTTTGTCGAAGTAGATTAAGTATAAAGGAACGTACTGATAAAAGTTTTACATAGGAACTTGTCCTATAATGATTTACTACAGGATCAATTCCTCCTCAACAAAAGTTTCAGTAGCACCTTAATCGTAATTTCAAATCACTTTTCTAGAGCCTACCAAAAAAGGAGTGACTAATTAATGACCTGCGTCTCATGCATCTCGTTATATATTTATTTATTAATATTATTTATTGTACATATATTTAATATATTACAGTTATATTATTTTATACCATTTCCGTATATCACACCTGAACATCCAGACTGACTCCCAGGTCCACTCAACCTGCTATAAAATGAGTACCAGGATCTATCCTGGGATCAAACCGGTCGGAGCAAGATACCACATATCCTCCTAGAGCCGAGGTCAAGTAATTGCGGCGCTCTGCCCTCCGCGAACCCTTTGGGCACCTTCGGGGTCTGTTCAGGCATAGTATTTTGGGTATAGTATTTTTTATCAGATAGTGCAGTAACTACGTATTGGATTAACTTCCCAATAATAAACAATTAGTGCATTGTAGGACAAAAATGCAATGGAAATTGTGAAACGAGAATATCAACGGGACGGAGAGTGTGAGTGGCAGACAGATACTATAAAAGTAACAAGAGGACGATGTGGAAATTCCTTCACCATCTGACAACTGCGAAAGCTGTGGAACATGACAGAAACCTGATGGTGCGTCTGAAAGCTGCTGCAATAAGAACGTCAAGCCAATGCGACGTCCACCAGTGATGAGTATGGCACGGATGTACAAGCTATCGTGGCTGTAACGACAGTGGGATGAATATATCAATGTATATGAGATCTTCGTCGAAGTTTTTATGCGTCTTCATGTTAATTTTACTACTGAACTGAATAGTTATTTTAGTCATCCTTCTACAATTATGACAGCTACCATGAGCGTTTGTATTTTCACCCCAAGAGTTTAATGTACTGCCCCTCAAACTTAAAGTGTACTTCATTGAACTTAGGTATCGTTCAGCAATTGCTAGTTGATTTACGAAATCAGTCAAATTTTGAATAATGTCCATTATCAACGCTTTAACATGTACATTTGCGCATTATATTAAAATATTAAAGATTTTTTTCATATTAGATGTCCAAAATGTTATTGGTTGCGTTGAAAATATCAACAGAGTTTCTAGTCATCAGAGACCTAAGTGTTTAATACATTTCATTTTTTAATGTTCGGTTTTTTACTTAATTAGGATTGACTTTTTGTTAAAGTAAGGAATCTCTAATTAAGAAAACATTAAATTATGAAAAAAATCATGCGTGTTTTTATTTCCAAATTCATATCAAAACTAAAAGGCGATTTTTGGAGGGAAGATGTTAAGTTTTATCTCCCACATAGATATATGAGAGCGTCCAGAAAAGAAGCAGCGGTTGACCTATTCAGCATAGCAGGGCCATGTTGTGGATGGATGTCACACCCATGACTGCATCGGGAGACACGCAACTTTTCATGAGTGAATGTATTGTCCGAGATGCCCATCAGATGGAGGAGACAGGCTTTTCGCTGAGGATTCGCTCACAACAGACAGATGATCTATGTCCATCAGTATGCCATGGCCTTTCCTTGTAATAATTTTTTTTTGGTCACGTATCAAATTCGTATTCTAAAAACTAGCACTGTTCATTACACAAAGATTTATGAATATAAATACTCGATAAAAATTGTTAAATAGTCACATTAAATTATAGAAAATAACTTATTTCACAATTATTCAACCTCCTCTTAAAGGTTTCTCCGATAACTCTGAAATTAACAAATGTAACAAGACGAGTTTCAGGATTTCAGCGTCTGCTTTTAGGGAACTGAATGTTTTAGGGAAATAATAGCACACTTATACATTAGGGTTCTCGGAAACTTTAAGACACCAAAATGACATGAAATAAACAACTTCTAATTTATTTTGATTTTCTAAATTGATTGTAACATCTCAATCTTCCATATAATGTGGCATCAACAAAACAATTTTATTCCAGTCCGTCTAGCCTTTAACTGAGGTGATTGCAAGACTCTCTTATTTTACATTTACTCTTATCTATTTTCTTTTTCTCTTCATTTAGCCGTGGCATCAAGTGTTACGCAGCCATTTTTCCTGTCCCTGCTGCAAAAAACGGGAGTTTATCTTCTAACTTTATTACTGCATCTGCAGAGCTTTCTTCATCATTCCTATCTGTGTTATGTATTCCGCAAGTACTGCATATCGTTGCTTGTTTCTATTAATCTCTCTTTATTCGCAAAACTGAATACTCCTTCTAGTTTTAAAAATTGTAAATATTTACACCTCTCTTTTCCATAATATATGCACTCCTATAGTACATGCTCTGTTGTTTCCAGTCCTCTTCCACACATACAGCATCCATATTCGTGTTTCTTCATTCTATGTAAAGACATTCCAAAATCCCCATGTCCAGTAAAGAATTCAAGAATAATTCCATCTAAAGAGAACCATTTTCTATGTCATGCCAAATGTAACATCCTTTATATAGTAGTATGTTGCACGTCCCTTACTAGTGTCATCCCAACCATGAATGAATTCCGCTGTCAATTTCTTTTTCCAAAATGTTTGTTGTATTTCAATATTCTCCCCATTGACACAAATTACTCTTGGTTTATTTGCATATTGCAGATCTACTCATGAAAGAGAGTGTAGGGAAGTGGAAGCAACTGAAGTAACACTCGAGAAGTGGATGGGTGAGTGGAATGGAGCGAGCACCGATCCGTGACAGGAGTGCGGGAGACACGTGCTTTAATTCAATTACGCGAGCGACATCGACGCTCATCGTATTACTTGTGCGCGCGTTGGGTTTCTGCTCGTTAAAAATTGCCAGTGTTCCCTCACGAAGAAATGACAGCTTCTCCTGATCGGCAGCGAATTAGCGGCTAGACCAACAGACTTCTGGCTGTACACCGGAAGTTTCGATCAGAGTTGGGATGTTGGGCGGTTAAATTTTGTTTCACACACAGTTTATACATTATACCAAAAAATGTCGGAAAGATGAAACACATTTTAATATTAATGATAAATTTATTGTCAAAACAGTAGTTATAAACTGTGTATGGAGAACAGTAAACTAATTTACTCTCCAGGACCATCCCATAAATTCCGATCAAGGGTCCTAAGGCAGAGGCGGATTTAAAATTTCAACACACTCCTAAGGTAAAAATAAAAGTGGTTAGGTACGTAATGAACTATAGATTATTCGGAAAGTATTGTTTATAAATCGTAACTA